>NDXZ01030049.1:6956-20503 GCA_003055125.1 Paykullia maculata
TTTAATGTACAGAGGAGTAACGTTATTGTACTCTAAATTTGATTCTATACAATTCAAAAATCTACAGACGCACATCCATAGATACTTACAACAATATAGAACAGCATCTTAGAAGCATTCAGCCAGCCAGCCAGCGAACACATCATCAGCGACGTCTGAGCCGGCTGTGCTGCCATAGTCGTAACTTACCCCTAACGAACTGTACATAAATCGTCTTTTCAAAAAAAAATATAAACACTAATGCCAGCCAAAGTGAAAAAAACACACACACAAACACACAATAAAAAAATATAAAAGAAATAAGAAGAACTAGAAAATTTAGTATCTACACAACAATTTTTTATTACAACAAAAAAAAAAGAAAATAATTCGAAAAAAAACTTAATGGCTGTAGTGGGAGTAGTGTTTAAAAATATAAATTATAGAGGAGGAGTAGTGGGGGGGCTGGGGGTTAAAAAAAGTTAGACAGAGGTTTAAGGTACATAATCAAAATGGGTAACATTTAGTTGCATGTTTGGAAAATAAACAAACGATACATTTGGAAGCCCAATTAATGTAGGTGGTTCCATTTGCTGTCGAGCCTAGATATACATACATACATACATTTGATCAATTAAATTTGTTTTTATCAAAATATGTATGCAAAATCATAAGGAAAAGCAACTCGTATGTGGTTTTGAGATAGATCTATGGTTTCTAAGGAAAATCGTTGCAATGTTAAATAAGTGTCAATGTTTCATAAGCAAAATGTAATATTCAAGTCATTATGAAGGTATATTTAAAATTATCTAACAATGCCAATATAAACAAATAAAAAAGTTACATGTAATTAATGAAGGGTATTCAATTATTCACTGAAAATCTTTCATTAAATCAATTAATCGGCTTCATTAGGTTAATGACTAGTTTCATTTCATTAGTGACATTCATTCATTGTCTGAAGAACGGGTTCACTTTGAGTGTAATTGTGAAATAATGAATTTAGATTTTGGGTGTAATTTGGAATCATTGCATGACGCTCCAAATCTCAAAAATAGTTTTTAAATTCATTCTTAATTTTTTTTTTATTATTCAATAACTTTTTCATTCTTAGATGAATCTTGATATTTAAAGTCCGCTGTTCTAGTGCAAAATATCGCAGCTGTTTAGAGTTTTTGAGACTTGTTAGAATACAAATGCCAACACCTTGAATTAGATCAAAAACTTTGTTGGATTCTCTTTGAATTTGATTCATCGTTTTTACTAACGATTCAATTAAAAAATTCGGTTTGAATATTTTTTTTTATCAAAAGCTTAATTTTTTATATATTGAACAAGATATTTTATGGCATCAAAAAATGTAAGCGTTAAACCTTATTTATCAATATCAACATTTCTTACTCTTCCCTCGTTTGCAGTTTTTATGTGCAGGGTGTCTGGTGGCAAATTTATATTTTTAAATTCGATTATTTCAAAAAGTAATAAACGGTGCGGAGGGAGGGTGGCGCCGTTGGAATTATCGATCGATTGCGATGTCGCAGCAATCGAGTAAGCATCGCGATTTCGCGTTTTGTGAAACGTTTTTGGAGCGACGAGGCTTATTTTCACCTAAACGGCCACGTCAACAAACAAAACTGCCGTTACTGGTCTCCAAGAACCCGCAACCCTCGATTAAAACATCAAAAACCATTGCATTGCCTGAGGGTAACTGTTTAGTGTGCCTTATCGACGCATGAGATAATTGGACATTTTTTTTTTGAAAATGCTCCAGGCCAGGCAAACAGTGTGTTCGACTCGACGAAAGACATCTGGATGACATACTCTTTAAAAAATAAAATCCGCATTTTCATTTTATCGTTCAATGCTCTCAATAAAAATTTGTGTCAATTATTACGTTTTTTAATAAAGTTTAAAAATATGAATCTGTCACCAGACACCCTGTACTTTGAAAACACATATAAAAGATAATATAATTACTATTCACAATGGAAATGGAAATGATAATATTCAATATTACAAAAAAAAAATTAATAATCTGAGAAATTGCCAAAAATCTACTTAAGTTTAAAATTTTCTAATTACGTCATGATTCATTTACCAAATTTCTAAAATAATTATAACTTTCTTATCGAAATTATTAAACTACCCAACACATTTAAAACTCTGCCTGAAGAATATATATTTAGAGATTATCAACGATAGGGAAAGATGCCCGGCGGAGGCAACTTAACGGCAGTTATAATAATTTCAAATAGTGTAAAATAGTAGAATAGTTAAATAATTCAACCCCCTCCTTCCCCCTACCACCACACACACAACTTAGATTTTGCCAGCCAACTCTACGACAATAAACTTTTTGTATAGAAATATAGTGTAAACTTTCTATAAGAAAGTGGAAATAAAAGAAGAATTACAATCTATAGTCTACAATAACAAAATACAGCAACCGAAAAATGTAACAGAAACAGAATTCAGTTCTTAGCTAAAACCTCGTAAATTTGAATTTTGAAAATAACGTTCGTTCGTTTGTTATAAATATTTTCCCCTCTTGCCGCTTTCGCTAATGAAGTTTACTACGTTCAACCATGTTTTCCAATGCACCAACATGTTGTATGTGTATATGTTTGTGTTTTCGTACGTAAAATGTGTTTTGTAATACCATTAAAATAGTCGTAGTAACACTAACATAAACTAATGCCTTTAAGCGGCATTTGAACGCGTTCACTTTGATATAAAAAAAAATCTAGGAAAAAAAACTAAGAGGCGCACACAACTGGTAACTTTAAGGAGATTTGATTGTATATATACAATCTTTACATTTGTTACGTTACAAAGGTAGTGGAAAATGTGTGGAGTGATGCTTTAAAGCAATCGTAATTGTAACAGTGGCTGCCCATTAATCTATAATAGCTGCGAAAAAGGGCCATTATAGTAGATTTTATTTTAAATTATTTTGTGCGTTTGAATGTATGTGGGTGTGTGAGTGTGTTTGTACGATTGTAAGTTTTTCTTTTATAATCCCTAGTAAAATTTTAAATGGAATTAGAATATCAATGAATGAATGAATGAATGGTTTTTATTATACTTAAATTATTATGTATATTGTGTAACTAATTTATGTTACAATTTGCTTAATTTGTTTAAAGGTTATTTTCAATTAGAATAGCATGACGTAGTTTTAACTGTAAGTTTACTTAACTTATCTCAAACTTAAAGATTTAAATTAATTGTTTAATTTTATTTAAGAAAACTATGTAAATATTCAAATATTCTTGTAAAGACGACACACAGGCAAATTCAATATGGCGATGGCACATTTTTCTAACTTAAACATTTGCAAAAATTTTGTATTAAATATACAATTCTCTTTTGATGATAAATAATTTGTTTAACAGAAAAGAGCAACAATTATCAAAATAAAAGTCCTATACAAACAAAAAAAGTTTTTTGGTACTGACTCCCTCCAACTCAAGATCGGCCATATGCTGACAAATAAATTGTAAAGCTTGATAGGCCTCTTTGATACATTGATATAGTTTTATTAGCCCAGGCATCAACTGCAAACTATATTGTTTCATATTAGCCAGCCAAACTAATTTTTAACAAATTGCCTCCGCTAGAATTTGAGAAATTTGTCTAAACAAATTCTCTATGCCTTCGCTTGTTTTATAAATAGTTTTTAACGAAAACCATTTAAAATGCAAAAAGTATTTTTTGATCTAAAAACATTTTTGCTTTCTTTTATCTTTGATACAATCATTGTAAAAGAGATCAATAAGTTGTGTTTTTAACAAAAAATATATGTTAAAAACTTTACTTGCAATTCGTTGTAATCTATATACAAACATATGTGCATATGTGTGTTTACCAACATTTTAAGGGGAACCAAATAATAAATTTTTTTATATGAAAGCTATTGAAATATGCATTTGATTCTTTTTATCATCATAATGCGTCTAAGAAGGGGAAAAAATAATGGACACACGGGTGTAAAAATGAGAGTCCCACTTTAATTTAAAGCCATTGACAATAGAGACATTATATAAACTAAGAAATACTTTATAGAAATACTTTATATATTAAACCTTTTTTTTTAACTATAATAATATGTCTTTACGATATGATAGCGTACTTTATAAATTCCCCAAATATACGCACAACTGTACGCAAAGAAAAAACATGGTTAAGTATGGTCAAAAATAATATGGTCACTGTAACCATATTCATGATTGCCACAAACATATTATGGTTGTAGTAATATTTTACACAAATGCAAGAGTTATTATATATTTGTCTTAACTTTAAACTTGATTGGGGATAATAATAAATATATTGCTTTTATTTTATGATTATCATACACTCAGAATATTGTTACAGTAACTGAATTTTGAATAAAATAGTAGTTAAAATTCAAAGGAAAATATTTTTTAACTTGTTTTGTGAGTTATTAAAAAAACAAATACAAAATAATACTAATTTTCAGTTAAAGTTAAAATTGTCAGTTAATTTTTATTAAAACGTAAATCACTAGCGTGTGTAGACACCATTCAAAATCCGTTTCGCCTTATAAGTGTTTTTGTTAAGATTCCCATACTCTTTTTTTAAACGGCAAGTTAAATAGATAATTCTTACATTCAATACCAAAAACAGGTATCAAAGACTGCCGATGATGAACTGTAAGTAAGAATTTAAATAAAATGACTTGAACCAAAATAAGAAGAAATTGTTGTTGTAAAAAAAGAAAATTAATAAATAAAAAAAATAAATTTTAGTGAAAAAGTTAAACATATTTTGTATAAATAACTGTAATGCCAGTTATTTTTATGGATTTGTGGTTTGTTTTTTTTTGACAGTTAAAAGCAACAGAAAAACTAGTTATTTTTACAGAACTGTGTAGGTTAATTTTTTAATGTTTAAATTTAAACGATTTTCGTTGTTAAGGTTAATAAAAATCTAGTGTCCGGTTTTTAAATGAATATCCATTTGATTTAAGTCACATTGCCAGTTAGTTTTACTTACATAATATTTTGAGTGTATATTCTGAGAGCAACATATATAAAATTACCCACAACTAAGTAAATAAATCCTGAAATCATAGTTATTGTGCAGTCCCTCGCTGGTAGTTTTTTTATTAAAAAAATTTACTAAGAAATAAATAAAATTATTGGGATTTTTTTTAAAAAAGTAAAGTATATTCAAGAATAGTGTTATTATAAAGTTAGTACTAAATAATTTAATTATTAGTTTGTAAAATATATACAAAAAACATGATATTATTTTTGACCCCGACGTGATTTGAACACGCAACCTTCTGATCTGGAGTCAGACGCGCTACCGTTGCGCCACGGAGTCTTTTTAATCGCTCTTGCGTTGGCGTTTTAAAATGTGTGAAATTTATGGTGAATGCGATTAGAATTTGTGCTCTCATGAAAATTGTTAGTGTTTCGGTAGTTTCAGGTTGTTTAGTTTTTAATATTTATATGTTCAGATAGCAGGTTATAAATAGTTTTAATAAAATTAATAAAATCGTTTTAAAAATTGTTGCAAAATAATTTTAGATAATTAAAAGTTTACTATATAAACGTCCAAACTATCAATTTAAAATTTTTTCCAAGGTCATTAACTAGAATTAGTTTATGTTAATCTTGATTTTTTTAAATCCTCCATTTTTTCATAGAGTACAACTTTAAACCGCTCTTGCTTTATATGCAAAAAAAAAAGAAACTCCCCCATTTTCTTTGATAAAATTCAACATTAAAAAGAATGTAGAATTATTAAAAACACACTAAACTCTCTATTTATTAATTTTAAATTAATATAATTATTAAAAGCATTTACAAAAGAACTAAATAAGCGAACTCATTCCCCTGCTAACGTTTTCAAAAAGAAATCCTAAAAAACCATTATATTTTTTCTAATATCTCATAATATTGATTTTTATTCTTTTGTTTTGTTTGCCTTTACTACCTCCTGCCTTCTGCCTCCTCTAATGCCAACTTCCTCAAACAAAATAATAAAAAAAAAGAACCCAACACAAAAAATATGAATCTCCTTTTTGTATGGTTTTTTTTTTGTATTTTTGGGAAAAAAGAAAAATTTTAAACTTATTATCGAAAAAACTAATACATAAGCAAGTTTTTCTGTTCATTCTTCTAAAGATAAAATGAAAGCAATGAACGAGCAACTACAACAAAATCAGAATTAGTAACAACAACAACAAAAAAACATACAACACAAAGGCATGAAAAAAAATAAAACATGAATCAAAAAATTTAAAGAAGAAAAATCCTGAAAGAATAAATAAATAAAAGAAAAAATTACAAGAAGTACTATTACTTGTTTATGGTACTTTAATCTTGAATAAGCGTGTATTGGCATCATTATGTTATTTTATTACATGTATACAAGTATTTTTACTAAAAAAAAAAAAGAAAAACAACTACAGCCAATACAAAATGCTATTTTAGCCATTAAGAAACTACTGCTACCACTACAAATAAATCTTACAACTACTACTACTACTACAACAAAGCCTTAGAATAAAACCCAACATACAATTAAACAAGAAAATATATTAAATAATTATGTTATCACAAATGACTTTTTTATGGCTCTCAAATCTATGTTGACCTTAAAATTTATAAAGTCCTTTAACTATGTTGTCCTTCAAAACTATTTTCTTTAAAATTGTTTGCTGGTCTTTAACGACTACTACTACAACAACCATTTATTGTATTAGAGATAAGCATTTATTTCCGATTTTTTTTTCTTTTAGATTTTATTCTTTATACTTATTTTACCAACACTAAACCACTATTATACAATACAATTTAGAAATTTTGAGCATAAAAAGTGTTTGTGTGTGTTTGTTAGCGTTAGCAGAAAGCAGTAATGAATGTTAATGTAAGTGTGTGAGTGTGTTTGTGTGCGTGTATGTGGCAAGTGTATTAGGAAAACTTTAAAAAATATGAAGAAATATAATTTTAAGAGTATTTAAATAGTGTTTATGAAAATAAGAAAATTTATTTTGTTCTTCTTAGTTAATAGTCCATTGACTAAACAAAAAATGATTTTTTATGCATATTTTAATATTTTTTACTGTAGTTTTCTATATAATATTGAATTATTTCATTGACCTTAAAAAATCTTATAGATTATTTAACTGTCATCGTTGAATCAACAAATTTTATTTATAATCTAACCTCAATCACTCCCAATAAAAGGACGATAAAATCAATACAAAATAGGTTTGTTTATTTTTTATATATTTAAAATGTTAATCTATTTCTAAGAAAATGTTTATATATATTTATTTAAGAAATAAATTATATAAGAAAGCATTTCTATCAACAAAATTAAATAGTATTAAATTCTATCAGTTGCAGCTCTTTAATACAATTTTAAAATTGTTCTTAACATATGCTAGTTCTATGCGTAACGAATCTAAGCAAAAACAAGTTATATTTGGTAAAACTTTTTTATCCAGCAGCACAATATATGTATAAAATTATAAAAAAAATTATTTGTGTTTGATATAGTTGGGATTTCGACAACAGATTTTAGTTTATAGTTTACATATATGTATAGTGCAATGAGAGTTTAGATGATTTCCAGGCCTTATGTAGGAATAGAGAGATTTTTGTTTACGTAAGACATTTCTTGAACATTTTTGTAAATGTTTAGGTGAATTCCGAGATGGACCTTATAAAATAGGTAATAATTAAGATATTATCCAATCTTAGTTCAATTTAATAAGAAGAACGTAACGATTATTTTTTAGGTGTAGGCCTTATATAGGAGCTACGATCAAAAAAATATCCATCCTCGTGAAATACGGTTGACTCATTTGCGTTCAGATAAAACTGATTAATGTAGAATTTCTTTAAGTACGAGTATCTACCTATATAAGTGGATTATGATCGTATAAGCCCACTTCCGATCGGATAGCTATGGATGATCCAGATGAAATCATGGATCGATATGAGCCAAATATTCAAAATTTTTAATCAGACGTATTTTACTTATTGGACTTAAAGATTGATTAAAAGCCGATTCATATAAATGAAGGTTTGTGTTGATTAATTACCAATCATAATGACAAACTAATTATACCCTTTCCACTTATGGCAGTGTAGGGTAAAAAAACTTTTATATAAAAATCGTAACAAGGGCTACATTGACAGACAAAGGGATATTATTTCTTGTACTAATAGAGTTATATAAAGCCGATGCGTGCGGTAGGTGCAGGACTATTTACAAATACCATTACAAACTAATCATACCTTTAAGCCCTATGGTAGTGTAGGCTAAAAAAAACTCTTAAAGAAACCAAAAATATGCGAATTCTACTTTTTCAAAGTGATAAAAAATTGAAACGGACATAATAATTTTTCCACAAAGTAATCACAGAAAGAATGTTCATAATTTTTATTCTTATTTATAAAATTGATGAATTATCACACTTAAGCTGGTATTACAGGTATTACATTATAATGGGCGCACACAAGCTTGCAGACATACATAAACCAACAGGAGTTTATTTTATAATTGTTGTTTGTTTAGCAAAAAATTATCTTGGTGTAACTTAAAAGAGGTTGACTTAGGTTTTTGCAAAAATCTCTATTTCTACTATAATGCCCTAATTGCACAGGCATAAATTTTTCGGCTTTATGGTTCAAAACTATTTTTTGCTATTTGGCGCATATCTTGTTTATCTTTTGTAGCTGTTAAATCTTATTTAATATCATTTAATTCAGCTTAATAGTTTGGACCTGAGAATATTTCCAACAGAAAGGCAGATATGGTCTAATTGACTCAGAAAATTTGCAGATAAGGAAAATATTTAAACTTTTACTGAATATATCTTACCCTTTTTCACCATTAGTAGTGGTGTAGGGTACAATAAGAGTGTCACGAGCACTTCTAAGCTCACCTTTAATAAAAGGATTTATCTTAAATATCTATACAAACATAACTTTTTCATGGACAGACATTTAAAATTGTTGAAGGTATTTATTTTTATCCTAGATCGAACAGCTTGAGCCTTAAATATCTTTAGTTGAATTTTGCATTGGTAAGCCTTCCTGACAATGTTGATTATTTTTAAATATTAAAAGTATTTTTGTTGATTTCGTCTATAACTATCAATCATTGTTAACAGACAATTGCATTTTTAAAAGGAATACATTTTTGCATTTGTCAAAGATATTGTTTTTTCGAAAAGCTTCTAAAGCAAAAGTTACACATTTTGCGACATAAGAAATTTTGTTTTAGTGGCGCAAAATATTTAAATTTTATTCAAATTTATTAAAACCCCAATCAATCTAAAGTGTTTTTACGAAGGTTACTCGCGAGGTAGTTTGGAAAGGTTTCCTTATTATTTTATAGAAATCTTATTAACATCTAAACTCCCGCATGTTGTAATGCGCTTACAACTACTGATTCTCAATAGACTTTTTTGCGAGATTGAATTTCTTTTTATTACATAAGTATTCCATTTTTAACTCATATAGCAGACAACAACAAAGAAAATATTTTTATTCTATATTACAATAAGCAAGGAAAAAAACACACGTTAAATTAAAAAAAGAGGAAAGTTTTATGTTTAGTAATACAACAACTACATACAATTATATACCCACACATACATACATACATACTCTTACTACACCCATACTAATAGATTTTTCTTCTAATACAAACACACGCTAACGCACATACACAGACACACACACGCACACAACCATGCGTACGCAAAGTATTAAAAGTAATAATAAGTAGTACCTTTATTGCTCAAACTACGTTTTGAATTCATTTATTTAACTTTCTTTTTTCAAACAAACAAAACAAAAAAAGAAGAAGAAGAGTAGAAAAAAGCAGCATACTTTGCATAGACATTGAAAATAAAAAATATATAAATTTATTTTGTTAACAAAAAGGATGCCCGTGTTAAAATCATACACACTCTTACATACAGACAACGTACGAGTACATGCAAACTTACAATGTGATTTTATTCTACATATATGTACATACATATACACACAGACGTTTACAATTATTTACTACTTGAATACTACACACGTACTCAGTGTACACGGCTCGTAAAGTTTAGTCATAACCCCCTAATATTTCTATACTTATCAATTCGCTTAGTTTTTTACTTTTTTTTTTTCTTTTTTGACTGCGACGGCAGTATAATTTTTCAGTTTCAGTTTTTTATTTTAAAGCAGCAGTAGAGCAGCAGCAGGAACTACAACTGTGTCGCCGTTTATTGTAAAATAAAACAACAAAAATAAAAATATATAGAAAATAAAAATATTGTCGAGAAAAAAATCAACCCTCAAACGCGCTTTTTCAATGGTATGAGTGTCATCTATTCACTCAAATCTCTCTAAACACAATATTTTTAAAAAATTGTAGAAAAAAAAACGCAAAACACATACAAAACTTCAATTTACAGTGATAAAAATTTTAATGATTCTTTTTAATATCAAAAGCAAGTGCGGCAAGTTTAAGAAATGGTTCTTTATAGAAAATAAAATTAAACCCGTTCTTAAGATTAAATCGGGTTTTGTCTATTTAATTATATTTAATAGAGACTTATATTTAATAATTTTTTGCAGCAGATAAAAATCAAATTCGACACAAATTAGGCACAAAGTCATATATTAAAGAATGTTTTTTGATAAAGAGAAATGATTTTTATTACAAATCAAACAAAACAGTTATTTATAGGCATTTTATTGTCAATTTAAATACCCATATTAAAAAACTCAAACTCTTGCCACGAAAAGTGACTTAAATATTATTTTAGTGATTATGCTATAATAAAGACATATTAAAAAAGCGTTCATTGCAGGTTATAGATCTTAAAGAGAAGGTCAAAAATCACATTTAAATTATTTAGATAAAACCTCAAAGGTGGCAGTTATTTTGATTTCGATGGAGCACTGGTAAGAACGCTTCAGTGACTCAGTTGATTTTTAACCAATCTTAACATTTAGAATAGTTCATGAAAGAAAATAAAACTATCCCCAAATATTTATAGAGAATTTCCTTAGAATATTTTTAAATTCGGCCTCACATATTGCCGGAAAAAATAAGGAGGAAGTTAAGAAAAATTTTTTAAAATCTTCAAAGTACCGGTATTAAAACAATTTATTGGTCTTTTAATGGAAATCATTTTTGGCATTTCCAAGAGTAACAAGTACCTTCCGTGAGCAAAAATTAAGAGACTGAAAGAGCAATCAAAACCTTCAGAACCATGTGGTTCAAGATTGTGACACCAACGTAATCAGGATACTGTTGAAAACTATTGTACCTTCTAATGCTCCAGCCTTTAGGTCCCAGTTAAAATAAACGTCTAAGAGCCAATATGACAGAACCCTACTTTAGGATGTAAATTACCAAAAAAAACCCTGGAGTGACATACAAGCACTATCCATATAATATTGTGTTTCTTAACATGAAGAACTTTCAATTGAAATAGAAAAACATATGTACAAATGTTTTCAATATTTATGAAATTGATTTTATAAAAAAAATAATTTTATGACTTAAATACTTAAAAATGATTCGAAGTATATCAACCACATGTTTAAGGATACAAATTTTACAATTTGTAGGCTGTATTTACGTAAATACCTATTTGATGCTGGCTTTTAAGAACTCAAATATTTCTGCTTATTCGGATTTCAGTACCCTAGAGAAAATACGCCAATGTAATTAAATCAAACCAACAAGATGACTATTTAATAAATCTTTTTCGTTCTTTCGCCAAAAATTTATTTATTTTTATTTATTATTTAGTAAAATGATATGTGGCGCCATCCGGCTAAAACTTAAATCCTAAAACACTAATGCCTTTCAAATGCGGCACGAAAACATAGGCTAAAATGTATCTGTGCTTTGTAAGCACACCAAACAATATCAGGCAATACCTTTTCAATTTTTACAGTTTTAAATGTGGCTATGCACATAATACTTGATAACCAATTTAATCAGATCTCCCAAAAAATTGGGCAATCCTCAAATGTTCTTCGGCGCAAGATTATTTGTCATGAAATGTCACCCCCCAGGGGCATATATATATATGTATGTATCATGACGATTACGTCCCATCATGGTACTATTGCTCTCGGGTAAAAAAGACTTGCCTAAGGCTAAGGCGCACGGACCCAAATAGGTGGTTCCCCAGAATCTCTCTGGTACCACGGGAACCAGTAAGCACTGGGATTAAGTACTGGATTGGTTATTGGTTAAGGTCTCTTCGGGGTCCACGTGGCGGTTGTGGATGGCACCTGAGTTTTGAATTAGCATGAAGAGATGTCAATTTGTGCTGATATTCGTCTTCGAACTTATTTCGGACGGTTGAACCATACACCTCTACAAATGTTACTAAGTATCACACGCTGTGCAATAAAAGATCGGAGTACTGGCTGATGCTTGCGCTAGTAGCAGACTTCGGTCCGGATCTTCTCAGGCTCTGTTGTATAGTCAGCAGGTCTGACAGCGATGGGATCTAGAAAGCCCGAGCTCTCGAGCAAGGTGCCTACTCTATTATCTAGAATCATAATGGGTAGAAAATTACTACCTGTGTGTTCCTTGCAAGTCATACAGGGGTGATAGTTAACGCATAGAAATTTAACTCGTGGTTTGATCACTGTCAGGTAATGTCACGAGGTGACGGTACTAACAACATATAAATCTATATCACGTATGTCATTAATTGCCAAAGTATACTAAACCCTAAAACTTCAAATAAATGTTTTGGAAACCTATAGTACGATTTTATTTGTTTGCTAATTTTCATAAATATTTTTGTTAAATTGTAAAATGTGATTGATTTTAAAGATTTAAATCAATCAATATTAATTATACGCCATTAAAAAATATTTTAAAATATTTTTACCAGTGTAACCCGAAATATAACAAAATTATATTGTATATATAAAATTTTTATTTCAAATATATCAGACTAAACACACAAACAACAACAAAAAGTAACTACAACAATAACAAACAGAACTCATACCAGCATCAACACAAAAAAAAATTTTGAGATTTTTAACTGCGAACACGTAGTTAAAAAATATAAATTTTTTATTTTTTGTAACCTGTAAACTTAGAATACAACAACTATAATAACAACGTGCACAAGTAGATTGGTAATAGACGCTGTTAGCTTTGCCGTTAACGGCATCAGAGCGAGCGTAGAGCATAAGAAGGCTACGGCAAGTAACAACAAAAATTTTTTAAAACATCATGTAATACATAGATGTAGTAAATGACGGAAAATAAAAAACTTAAAATAAAATAGTAAAAAAAAACACATCATAATACAAACAGACATATTCAAAACACTAACTAACAAAACAGATCCTTTTTAGAATAAAATACAAACTTACAACTACTACTTAACACAAACACACACAAGTTTAAGTAGACTTATTGTGCTGTGCACACACGCTTCCAAGAGTTGAGTACATCACAAAGTAAAGGACTATAAACCACCCTTGTGCTGCTGCTGCTCCAGTAGCTTTCTATTCTTCTATGTTCGCGTTTTA
>NDXZ01030052.1:0-11864 GCA_003055125.1 Paykullia maculata
GCTAGGTCATCATCTAACCGTGCCTTCTTACTCAATACCAATAAATGTTTTTTTCAAATATATCTTCAGTTTATCTCGAAGCTGCAAAACAATATTTTTTTTGTGTAAAAAAAAGAGGCAGTCTTTTTTGTTTTGCTTATATCTCCGCCGGTAATAGATAAAATAGATAAAAGTATTTCCAAAAGTTTGATACTACATTCTTGATTTTCACTTGATTTCAACTAAAACACGGACAGACGGACATGGCTAAATCGGCTTTCCTATCTATAAGGATTCATTTAATATATATTTTTATGGGGTCGCAAATGAATATTGTAGAAAACACAAACGGAATGACAAACCTATATATACCCTTACCACATGTGTGAAGGGTATAAAAAAGGGCAACATATTTAAATAAAATAATATAACTTAATAAAAGATATTTTGAAAATATTTCTAAGGATTAGATTGCATTAACTTTTATGATAAAGTTTTTCTTCTAGTTGTTTCTGAATAATATCAAGATCATCTGCCCCATATTTAATTATTTTTACATAATTTTGCCCATAAAATCCTTACAATGGAAAAGTACGTCATTGCTAAAACATCATAACACACAACTCTATTTATCGATTTCTTAAAAAGTATCAAGTTTCAGCTGTTTCTTTGTTAGAACGTACTTCAAGTAACATTTAATAAAAAATGACTTTTAAAATTTGAATGACTTTTTCTTGTACATTTTAATCATTTGGCATGTCATAGTTGAGTTGACATTTACAACAATATAAATATAATACAAATCTTATAAAACTTACAACCACATATGAAAACGTGTTTACATATACATATACATACATACAAGTATTTAGACTAACACATGTGGTTGTCACAAAAAGGATGCCCACACATACAGGCATAAAAAAAAGAACATGCTTGTTTAAGGAATTGACTGAGCTTATGTAAAATACTAAAAGGAATAAGGTTTCGCTAGATTAATTTAAGGTCATGCATATTATACAAATTACATACTCACATACAAAATACTATTCCACATAGCATTTAAAAGACACACACAGGCACAAACTTATACCATTCACTTTCCTTTATTATTAAGGGGGTGTAAGTAAAACATAAATTCTTCAAATTTATTAAAAAAATCACATAAAGTTAAATTGAGGATATGAGTGGTTTGAAATTTGTGGTAAATTACAACCGTTTCATTTTCTGAAGGATGTTTATTTTAAAGCTCTTGTTGGTTGTTTTTTGTAGCAAAAGTTTGAAATAGAAAACCATTTTTCCAAAGAAAGACATTCACATACCCACATGTTAATGTAGAGTTTTTCTAATTATTTTTAATTTTCATATTAAAATATGTCACAATTACATATGTTAACAAAATTTATGTGTAAGATTTTGTAATCACAATCATACATTCAAGTTATTAATAAACTTAAGCCTTTTGCTTTTGTTTAAAAAGCATCATATGTTAATATGATTTAAAATTAATTTGAGTTATTAATTACAAAATATTAGCTAAAGTTATCAAAAGTATGACGACTTAAAATATTCATTTAAATGTTTATTCATATGTATTTCCATCATAAATGTTTGTTGGGGTAAAACATAGCAAAAGCGGTGGTTAATTTTAATGAGAAAATTAACTTTAAAAAAATGTGATGGTAGGAAAGTAGAAAAGTTAAAATAAAAAGTGGAACTAGAAACGTATAATATCGATAAAGCACTAGACTGGCCTAACTAACCTAACTAAATTCTTTATTGTCTATTGTTTTCATAAGAACTTGCAAAGTTAAATGTTTTTAACAGTTATCTTTTCAGAAATTTGTCATAAAATATATTTCTTTTGGGTGTGAATGTTTCTGCTTCAACCCTGTTCACACTTGCTTTAATTAATTAAGTTATACACAGAAAAAACTAAAAAATTGTTTTAATCACCAAAATGATTCAACCAAGAAAAAAAATGTTCAAATTTGCACCTATCACCAAAATGATTATATGAATTACCTAAAATATAAAAAATACAAAAACAGCGATTTTTTCCAATTAACAAAATTTTAGATTTTAATTAAAAAATTATTTAAATAAAAATTACTTTAAACAAGTTGTTAATTTAATTAATTAAACTGTTAATTAAAAAAATATCACTGTCATTGAAAAGTAAACATTTGGTAGTATGTACAGATCCTTGCTATGTTAAATGGTGTGTGCGGCCTTTTTAAAAATTTAATATTTATAATTTCTTCCTCTGCCGTAATTCGAACCGGGGTACTTCAGTTTTAAAGTTCTACGCTCTAACAACTACACTATGCAACCGAAAAAAATATAAAAAACAAAATCAGGGGGCTAATTCCGTCATTTGATAGCGATCGAGTTTTACTCGAACGTGCGAGTTTTCTTTGCTTTAGGTATAGGAATTCCAATTGGACTCCAATTAGAATTGTTAAAACTCGATCGCTATCGAATGACAGAATTAGGCCCCAGTTTTTAATAATTTAAAACTTTAATGGTAAAAAACCAATATTTTTAATAGGAGCTTAACTCAAATAAGACAGTTGATTAAATGAATCAATTTTTTATAAAAAAAATAAAATTTGTTGATTAAATAATTAATTGAATTAAATAACATCGTAATTAAATTTAATTCTGAGTTCTAATAACGCCTTAATTAGAAAAAAAGTGCCGATTTTTTTTCTGTGTAAGTGGCGTCGCTCTTGAAAAGTTTAAACGAGTTATTATATATTTAATCCTTTTATTCCCAGTGGAACATAGGGCCACGAGTTATTACTTTCTTAAAATTTCATACAACTTATTTAATTTTTTGTAGGTCCGACTTAACTTGCTTCGATGTTTTCACTTTTAAAGTTATGATGATACCAATATGTCATACAATACATTTCCCTTTTAAGCGAATAAATAATTTTCTTATTATTTGAAATCGTTTATATAAGCTCTGTCATTTAAATACTTATGTATGTATATACGATTTTTCTCAGGAAAAAGAAAACCTTTACGATTTATGAAAACCCAAACAAATGATTTTTGTTGAATTATTTATATTAAATAAAAGATTAAAAAAATCTCAATACAATTCTGTTAAAAAAAAAACCATTTATGCCCGCTCACTAATGCCCATTTATTAATTATTTAGCAAAACGCACTTTCAGGTTATGGAAAGAAATAACTAATTGCGACCTTGTGTGTTCAAGCTTAAATAACGCTCATTACATAAGCGGTATCTAAATCTGGGTTGTGGCCTCCGTTAGCGTAGGAAAAGAGAATAGTATGCATTTGTGCGGTGAAAGTAACCGGGCCTCTTATACATTCCCGGAATTAAACAGTTTCACTTAAAACTGTTTTAACCCTTTCGGGACCGCGATATTTATAGTAGAAATTATTGCATATTCTAAGAGATATAACAAAAAAATCGGTTTTGCATACTAAGAAATCCTAAAATCGTCCTTTTATCCTGGAATATATATTCTCAATAAGTTTTCTAAGTGGGACATATGATGCCAATAAGTGTTCTCAACGAACGGTTAGAGTTCAAAAAAAAAAAATTAAAACTATATAAAGATTGTGCGATATAACTAGAAATGTATATATTTTTCTTATTTAATTTTTAATAACATAATGGTCATGTCCAAAACATTTGCAGCACCAAAGTGTATTGCAATCTGAGCATATCATCTTTGTGCGCTTTTCGACACCAAGTGAAGTACAGCGAACGCAGCTGTAACAATTCTTTTGCTCATCTGGCAATAGTCTCCCTCGTTAAGACTATCAGTTGATAAACGCTTGGGAGTTCTTCCACCCTGACGACATGGAAATTTTTTTCGTCTTTTACTTTCTTCGGAAATCATGCCTTCAGCAAGAGGGATCAGAAAGTCTTTTAACGATAATTTTACAATAAAAAGCGATATTGTGATATATGTACACTTTTTTATAACTGAACTACCTAATGATGAATTTTTGCTACAAAAGTCCTTCAGAGAAGGCAGCTTGTTATAATGCATATTCAATAAAACGCCCAGATATATATATGTAAGGATTTCAGTAGAGTTGGATAAGTTTCGCTTTACCTATGCACGACGATTTACGTTGATTAGTGCGGTCAGCAATTCGAATGCACAAGCTATAAAGAAAAATAATGTAAAACACTTTATACTTGGTGCACTTGTCAGTAAGATCAAGAACGCTTTTGCAGTCTCGTTTAGTTGGCAATTACATTTACCCAGTGGAAGTGATGCATTATATTTTTCGTTGAGCTCACAGGGCACAATGAGATTTTCGTTAGTTTTTTAAGCAGTTTTCATGTCATAAGATTTCCTAGTCAGAATTCTCGAAATCGATATCAGAGTCTGACCCTTGACGTTCAATAAGCTCAAGATCTTCAGAGCTTAGATTCTTTGTTGGCATCTAAAATGTATATTGGGACAATAAGTCCCACGTTAAAACCGTTTTGGGACTATACATCAAAATTTTACAAAATCAGCTATAGCTTACCTTTTATTATTATAAAACACCACCAACCAATTAAATAGATCAAATACTTTTTAATACAAAGCAACACAATTTTAGTAAGTTTTCGCAAGTTTGCAAGATCTGTTAGCAATTTTTCAATCGAAGCTGTTTGAATTTATTCGATGTTGTGAACTTCAATGTCAACTGGCGTAAATACGCTGACATGTACCGTTTAATATTTAATGGCATTTCATAGTGGACACTTATATCTGTTTTCGGACTTATTTAGATAAGCAATTGCATTAAAAATAAAGATTAAAAACTGATCACAAAAAGTTATTTCTTCTTCTTTTTACAAATAAGAAAACAGAATCAGCTGTTAAAAAGGGCGTTTGATATTGCCTTAAATTATATTGAAGGTCAACAATTTTATTTTTTTTTTGCTAACATTATTAGAGTTAGGAACTCCGGGAAAACATATACATACATATGTATGTATATTTATATATTAAAAAAGACACATTACTTTTTGCAGAATAGAAAGGCATAGGGTAAAATAAAGGCAACATTTTTTTCAGAGAAAAAAAAAACGCCATTAGACTCTATAAATCTAATTTTACTATAATATTTTACTTTTCTTTTGCATTTTTAAATTCACATGTATTTCTCTAATGTGTTTCTTTTTTTTTTTAATTCTAGAAACCACGATTTTATCCACTTCAAAAAGATAAAAAATAATTTTTTCTCTGATAAATTCAATTTTTCAATCATAAATTTTACGCTTTATTTGAAATTTATATATTTTTTTTCGTTTTATTGCACATGAACGGTAGTGGCAGCATACAAAAAACACAATAATTGAAAATTTGTTGTTTCGGTTTTAAATTGTCGTCTTTGTCGTTGTCGTCGATTGTGTGTAAAACCGTAACTAAATAAATTTATAGTTGAAAATATAAAATATGTCGAGTGGGGTTACAGGCAAGTACATATTTGCTTTTATTGTTGTTGTTGCTGTTGTTGTCCTGTTTGGGTCTATCAATGTTAAGCGACATCCTCTATATCATGACACATGACTTGCATGTCAATGGGTGCTAAGAGCTCAAAACTTTAACAATAATCTTTTACTACGCTAAATAATTCCACCTCGCCCCCCAACACCGCCTTTTGAAAGAAAAGTCCATTGTTGGTTTGTTGGCAGGAAAATATGACAAAACAAAACAATGTTGTTTTAAATTTTGCAAAACTTTGCAGAATATACATACGTGTGCATATGTGTGTGCGTTTTGGTATGCCCTTCCTTACATACAATTGCAAAATTTAAAGCAATGTCCTCTTTGGTCCTGCCTTCTTGTTGCTTGTGACTTTTCTTAATATGAGTCAAAGCTGAAATTCCAGATGAAGACCAGAAGTTAGAAAAACACATAAATTACATGGAAATGTAAAAAAAGGACAAAATATCAATATCCACTTTAGTTTACGCCAAAAGAATGTTAAATAACCAAATGTTTCTTTTATCAAACATTTTGAGTTTGTGTATGACTTGTATTCCTGTTTCTTTTGGCAAGATTATTCGGTTTTATTTTCCATTATTATGTGATTTTAGAACATGTTCAATTCATACTATTTACACCCCTTGTGTTGAGTATTTTGTTTTTAGCTGAAGACGAAAGCATGGATACACTCAAAAAATGTTTGTACTAAAAAAAACAGTTTTTTAATTATTTTTTTCTAAAAATAATTGTGATTATTACAAGTGGCTTAAGTCAATTTGGATAAACTTTAAATTTGTTTTTCTATTTTATTTTAATTGTTGTCTTATTTTATTTACGTTTTTATGACTTAAAACTATTTTGTTTTTTGAGTGTATAATAACAATGTGCTCAATATAGAATATTAGTCCATAAACTTTGAAATTTATTTCTTTATTTCTATTTGTATCAAAATATTTTTGCATAATTTTGTTTCAATATTGTTTTGAATTTATTTAAAATTTTTTTCTTTTTGTAGTTCTTGTCATTTTGTTGAAAACAAATAAAATTTTGTTTCAGCATATTGTGTGTTTAGTTTTTTTAGTTTTTTTGTTATAGTTGTTGTTGTTCTCTTATACTTTTCTGAAATATAAAAACAACATGCAACATTTGTTGTTGTTGCTTTGTCTAGAAAAACCACAATGACTATTTCGAGCAACAGAACTTGCAATTGTAAAAAATGTCTTGTTTAGAATTTTAAATATTTTTTTCTTCTTTTCTTTTAGTTATTGGCATAAAAGATAACGAAGTGTTTTGTTATTTTGCACATAGTTTACGCTTTTGTAGTTTTACGCAAATTAGCTTAGGAAGATGCAAAAATAAAAACTTTTAACACGCAAAAGAATATGTTTTATATTAATAACTCTATTTTCTTGTTGTTAAAAAGAATTCCCTTTTAAGGAAAAGTTTTTTTAAATAACCGGAAATAAGATTTATGCTGCAGATTTGGAATATTTTTTTATCTGTTGTTTACAGCGCATAATTTAATTTACAAAAACTTTATGAAATAGACTCATACCTCATTGTGTTTTAATTATCTGTTCTAAAAGGGGGTTTATGTGCGCGAAGCTTATATGCAAAGGTGGAACTTACATGTACGAATTAATTCGAACTTCAAAAAAGTGCAAAATATTATAAACAATTTTTAAACTTATTAAAGGTTTAAAAAACAAATTTTGTATGAAAATTTTGTTCAATAAAACCTTTTACAGATTAAAAAAATTATTATGAAAATGGAGGTAAGTCTATAAATCCTTTAATATAGCTTTTACAATAAATTAACTAAAATTAAATTATTAAGGGAAGAGAAAAGCTCTCATTTCGAAAGAATAAATACAAAAATTTTCAACATTTAGTTTCTAGAAATAGTACATTTTTTATAAACTTTTTACTTACTCAAAACATTTTTATAAATATATAAATAAAATTTTTAAAAGTTCTATCAATAAGATAATATTATATTTTATATAAAAAATGTACACTCTACTTTTTTGTACATGCATAAAATCATTCAAGATATTTCACAAAATGTAGTTTTTTTTTTGTAAAAATTTTGGTAGTCAACTTTAGTCCACTGTAGCTGTATCAAAACTTAATAGTTTTTCCTTTTAAATAATATTCTGAAAGCCCAACTCCTTCTCTATAAGCATTTGAGGTTTCAAATAAATGCAAAAAATAGTTTAGAAGTTATTATTATTTTAATTTGATTATTATTGGCACTAAATACTCTCTACAACATTGATGTTTAATTACACTAAAGCACGTTTTGTGTTTGCAAGCGCACAAATCGTCCCCTTAGCGCCAAATAATCGTAAGCGACATTTTTTTAAAGAAGTTTATGATAAAAATTAAAATTTTATGGACCTACCAAAGGTTAAAATTTACAAAATATCAAAATATATGTTACTTATTGAACATAAATTCAGCATCAAGTATCGAAACATTTTTTCGTATAAATTTTAAAATAATAAGAAAAAACCTTCTCCTGTAAAATTTGTGTTAAAATATAGCGCAGGTTTATAAGTGAAAACGTAATAGCATTCATTTGTAGTTGTAATGTAAATGGTTGTTGTTGTAAACTTTTTAAGAGTCTGGCTTTAATTTCTAGTTATAACTTTGGTTCTATTTAGCCACTTCACATATTTTCGGCACAAAGTTGCATTTTTACTTGCTATATATTGAGTGGGCTTTGATAAGTTTTGTTCAATTAGTAAAATAATATAAATTTTTTACCCATAAAGAACCCATGTTATAAATGTTTCTTTCACATATTTATATATATTAAGAAGACTAGTGTTTGTATGTATGTATTTTATAGCTGGCCAAAGAGTAACGTTAGTGGTTGACTAACTAACTGATTTGTTATCGTACAGGCCAAATGCATAAAGCTAGAGACATGAAATAGGGGTTGTGGGCTCACCACCTGATGTGTACACCCACTAAGAAGGGGGTATTTATATTTTTGTGAACTTTGATGGAATTCATGTAAAGGTGGGATAACTTTCTACTTATATACACACATCTATTTGAGAAAAAAATTTTGACACTTAAATGGATATTAAAAAAGTACCAAAAAAGAAGAAAAATGGGAAAATGCGTTTAATAGTAAATTACTTGGTTAATTTGGATAAAATTTAAAACACTGGTTCCTTCAGACTTAAGAAATAGTAAAATATAATATAGTTTAAATAACATTTATATTAGGCTAAAAAAAGAAGACATTTCGGGTAAACAGGGGCAAAAAAGTACTTTTCAGCTTTTAGCGTAAAATTTTTTGAGTTAATGAGTTTAGAAACGTAAAATTTGGGATTATGGATTTGAATGAAGATAAAAAATCATATAATGGGACTTTTTCAACTTCAAGGATACTTTTCTTAATTTTTTGAGTTTCTGTATTATTAGGGCCTATTGATCTTGACTGAAGTTAAAAAATCAATTATGGGGACAAAAAAGTACCTTTTATTGATCCTAAAAGAGATAGGAAATCAAATAGAGGGCAAAAATGTACTTTTTAACTTTTTAGGTGCTTTTGTACATTTTTTAAAAATTATTTAGGTTCTGTGGGATGTAATAAAGATTTTTCATATCAATACTGAAGGAAAATACATGAAAATAGATATTAATGAATTCATCAAATAAGGTGGGTATAATATTTTTAAGTTAATACGGAACTCAATAGCATAATGAAGGTAAATATATAATTAAATAGTGTCAAACTATGTTCCAATATATCTTTTAATTAGTGTAAAAATGGTAAACAGAATTTTAATGTTAAATAAGTATTGAAAAATGCGTTAACGAAGTAGCGCATTTTTGAAAATTTTGAAATTTTTGAATTTTAATTCATTTCATTAAAAAAATATTTTAAAGGTAATCATGATCATAATACTTCTCTTTGAGTTACTTTCATTTATTTAAATAAAAAATTTTTAAAGTTTACGCCACATAATCAAGTAACTATGTATCAAATTAAAATTTTGCTTATATAAAAGGTTCACTTTTCACAACAAGCCAGTAAATGTGTTAATATTTTGAAAATATATTTTTAACATATTCGCTAACTTACAATACAAATGCATATATGACAGCTTTAGTCTTTGGGAAATACTCCCCAAAGAGGCCACATTCAAAACTTACTATAAAAGTGAAAAAAAATAAAAAGCAATGAAACAATCCATGTTCCCCAAATACTTTTACAAGGTTTGTCAATTTCATTAGGAGTTAGTAGTAGCACGTAGTACAATGAAAGCAAGCTAAAATTACATTTGCACATTTTTTCCTTCTTGGTTTTTTTTTTGTATTTTTCTGAATTACAGAGGTAAAAAGTCTCCCCTTGCAAATAGAACAGAAAAGCAAATGCTCGTAAATATGGCATGTACTTTAATTTTCTAAATCTAACACATTACACACTTAAATGTATTTATTTCATTTTTCCGTTTTTTCTGAATTTTTTTATACCTTTGGTGTGTGTTTGTATGTGTGTGTGGTAGTGATTTGCCCTCGAGAGTGCTTAAAGAAAAATTTAACAAATTACCACCTACTTGTGGTTTTTTTTCGTTTCTTTATTGTCAACATTTGAATTGTGATTTTTATATCCGCCGTATTTGACATTTGTAAGTAGTCGTTGTCTGTTCTGTTTGCGTATGTTTGGCATATATTAGTGGATTTACGTGTAGCAAATCATTTAAGATTTTAATGGGTTTGAGTGGTAAGAAATAAAATGGTACGAGTATATTGGGAATTAAATATGCACCCTCGTTGTTAAGTTACTTTACGATTTGTAAGAAGTGTTAAACGTCGAGTCAATACATATATTATTTAAATTTTATATTTGCCTAAGTAAATGTTATTGTGTTATTTTTAATAATTTAGAGATAAAAAGTTCTTAAACTTTACCGCATACAAGAATTGTTTTGATTGTTATGATTTTTATAAAAATCAAGTCAAATCAGTATTAGTATTAGAATTAAAAATATTTTACAAAATATTATGGCAAATCCAGAAACTCTTAGAGAGCTTTAAGAATCCCTAAAGTTGCCGTATTTTTAGAATTACAAAAGTTTTAAAATTTTCGACCTTTTAGTTTGATTTTTTTTCACTTTTTTATATATAAACTTCTGTTTTTAAAATTAAATAACATAAAAATATCACTTTTGTAAGCTAATGGTTTTAAAAGACAAAAAAAAAAGAAGCAGTAGGTATGCACAAGTCACATTTACTGCTTCCAAATTAAGATTTTTTGCTGCTTCTTTTGTTGTCTTTTGATACCATTAGCTAACAAAAGTGATGTGCAAAATGAATATATTCAGCAGTTTCTTAAAAAAGATAATTAAGAAGTTATAAAGCAGAGCCACTACGCGAGGAATCTCATACAAAAATCATGTAATCTTTCATAGAAGTAGAAGCGGTGCACAACTGTACTCTGCCTTATAAAACTGCTTCCGAGGAAGCATTGTTTTATTAAAAAAAAAATATTTTTTTGGAAAGATTGAAGAAATAGCTATCTAAGCTATTTGTTATAAATTTTGCTAAGAGCAATTGGTAATAAGTTACATGGATGAGAAAAAATACTTGTTTGGCCAAAAGGTCAAATTTTGACCCCCTCTAACTCAGAGAGTTCTTGACCGATCTTGTTGAAAAATTGTGTCTCAGCTACTATCCAATAGGACTAACTATGGTGCAAATTTCATCCCCATCGGAAGACATCGGTTTCACTTGACATGAAAATGCCCCATATATAAAATTTGTATTAAAATAATTATGTAGTTTTAAGGATGCTGTAGTCAAACCACTTTTTATTGAAATTTATTGAGATTAAAGAAACAATTATTTTATATTTTATATAACATGGCATAAAACTATTTTTTTAATGTGTATTTAATTTTTATCAAATTTCATATCTTTACAGATATAAGATGACATGCTTATGTTTGACAAGCAAACAAATTGACATAGAGGTAAGTGTCTTATCGCTTTTTCCATTGGTAATTTTAAAGCCCCTTATTGTTTAAAGTTAAGAAAAATTAAAGAACCAAACAAAAAAATTTTTATCAAAAATTGCTTTTGTTTCCTTTTTGAGTAACCAGTTTGAGGTAGCGTAGCAGATCGGTTCCATGCTAGCACAAACTATCTACTCAAACTTACCTCAACACGATTAATAAATAATATAACTTTTTTTCGCTTCTTATTAATCGTTTTTGAAATTATGTGCAAAACGTGTATACGAAAACTTTGAAAGCTTATTTACAACTAAAATAAAATATAAAAGAGCTGCAACGGCTCTTATATGAGTAGCAATATTGTCAATATAATACATTTAAGTTAAATTTGTTAAATTATCGTACGATCAAATATATGTACCATATATGGTACGGT
>NDXZ01030062.1:0-10823 GCA_003055125.1 Paykullia maculata
TACAAACATATGTATATAATTATGTAAAAAAGTAAAATTTTATGAAATAAAAAAAAATGCTAAATAGTGCTCCGTGGTGAAAATGTTTGTGATATTCTTTTTCGTTTATTATTCAAAGGTATTTGTAAAAGAATATATACATACATACATACATATATACATAATTATGTATGTAAAAAAGTAAAATTTAATGAAATAAAAAAAAATGCTAAATAGTGCTCCGTGGTTTGTGATATTCTTTTTCGTTTATTAATTCTCTTCGTTGTTTCTCATATTTATTGTTGTTGTTGTTTTAAAAAAGAGTTGGTAGAATTTAAAGTTTTTTTTGTGAGTGTGTGTAATTTCTTCAATTAAGTATGTATGTTATTATAGTTGTAGTGTAACAAAATGTAACAGCGTTTTATGGTTGTTGTAAAAATATTTTTAAGTGCGAATCATGTTTCGTCGTGTCGTTTTGCTGGTTGAACTTTTCCGTTTTTTTTAATGACTACTAAATAACAGGCATAGAATAGTAATGTATGTAAGTTGTAATTTTTTTAATACTATAATAACTTTAAAAATATTTTAATATTATATTAACAATACATTTTTTATTTTATATTTAAATTTAAAAAAAAATCTGTTAGGCTTAAAATAAATAAAATCAAACAATTAATTTTTCTTGACCGTTTTGAATTTAATCAAATGCAAAATTTTAAATAGGTTCAGCCATTAGGTCAAGAAGTATAGCGAATAGAAATAGGTTTACAAAATTATATACATATGTACATATGTACATATATGTTTTGACCTGTATTAACAACAGCTATAATTTGTGCGGCAACAAATAAAATCTTAAATCTTGTAAAGTAGTATTATGTACATATGTGCATCCATTTTTTTTTTTAAATAAAGTCTAAAATTTAAACATTTTTCTTATGTTGTGTTATATTTTCTATTATAACGAAAAACCCCTTGCGAATTCCAACATGACACTTAGTGGCAATATAGAAAAGGGATCCAGCATTAACATATATTTTTTTTTATAATTTTAAAAATACCACATTTTGAGATAAATGTCCGCGAAATAAAAATGGCGAAATTAAGATAATTTTTTATTCTAAAAAAAATAAGTTTTACACAGTTCATTACAAAAATTCATTTGAAGAAATCCGACTTTCCAAACATATCAATTTTATATGCTGTCATCAACGCAAAGAAAACAGTTTCAGCCTTAAATTTTTCCATTTGTTTTTATTAAAACACTTTTTTGAAATTATTTTTTTTTATATAAAAAATCTTTTATTTAAACATTTATTTATTTTTTACATAAAATCTTTTATTTTTTTCTTTCTTTTAAAGCATAAAAAATATTCAACTTAATTTCTGTAATTGCGCTGATTTTTAAAAATTTCTTTCGGTTTAGCTTATTTTAAAATATTTCCCTTAAGGATTTTATAGTTTAGAGCTTAAATTACTAGTTTATATAGTTTGGCGAAATAGAGACATTAATTTAATGATACAAATGTGCAGAAATGTTGCTTATACGTATAAATGATAATAGTAAATAAAAATTGATGTTAAACGGTTGGCAACACGTAACTGAAAATGTTTCTCGATTTAAGCTGGTGATGTCAGCCATCTTCTCTATTATGCCTAGAAAAAAATTGTATTAAAATATAAAAAAAACATTGAATTAGGAAAAAGTTCTCAGTTACTTGTTGTTAACCTTTGACCAGCGATATTGATTTTTATTAAAACAAGTAGTTGGCAACTACATAAACAAAAAATCAAAAGATCATATTGATAAAGCTCTTTCTTGCCTTAAGTTTGTCAACCTAAATGCCTTGATTTTAAAAGGTTTGTTTGTCGTATTTTTTTGTATATAGTTGGCAATTCCATATGTTTAGTTTGACAAAATAAGTGGCCTATTAAACTTGATAAGCATTTAAACAAATGTTCGTACTTCCTGAATTGATTTTTAAAGAAGTTGGCAACTCCATCAGCCCTATTACGGTTGGCTTAGTCGAGCCGATTGTCGCTAAATTCGACAGAAAAACGACAAAGGTACCATTTAGTATATTTTACTTTTAATACAAAAAAAACTCAAAAACGACAACGCCAACCGTAGTAGGGCTGCATATGTTTAATGCCATTTTGTGCCCCATATACACCTCAATTGAAAATTCGAATTAGAATAAAGCACAAAGATTTAAAATTCCAAAATATACAAAAAGTATCTTTATGTTTCGTTATATATATTTTCAAAGAATTTGGTTAAAGTTGGCAACTCTATTTGTTAAATTTAAAACCAAAGAGTTGTCATTAACTTAATTTGGTGGCCTTAAACTGTTTGTGGTAGATTTCCTCGATTTAATGTGATTTTTTTTTTATAAAATTGTATTTTTATAAAAATTTTGTCGTTTACATTTATTTAATTAAAAATCATACATATATTTTTTGTAACTAAAGTTAAGCTTTTTTGACTAAAAATATTTAAATTCGTTTTGATTTCCTTTTAAGATTTTGTTATCTTTTGTTTTTCTTTTTGTTGATCCTTATAATTCTCGTTTAGCCTAAACATTTGTTTTTATTTTATCCTTATAATTCCTATTTAGCCCAAACATTTATTATTATTTTTTGTTTATTTTTTATTAATGTAAATAGTTTCTTATTGTTGTGTATATGAATATTTATTTTTTAATGAGAGTGTAAATATAATTCCATACTATAACGTTTTTGTTTACTTTTCTTAACAATTTATTATGATACAAAAAATCTTTAAATTTACCTGTTTTCAATAAACCTTAATTTTTTAAAAGACAATCCCTGTTTTGATCTCGTATTTTTTTAAATTTAGTTTCTTTAGTGGAAATAAAAAATAAAAAAGATTTGATAAATAAATATTATATAATTTAAGAAAAATTTTTATTTGTAAAATTAAAAAAAAATAATTAAAAGATTTATTACAATATAAACCCACTTGTTTTGCATTAATGCAATTAAGATTTCGTTTAAAATTTTTTTTATTAAAACCAACCAAACATTTTTTTATATTATTTTTGTTTAATTTAAAAATTGTTTGTTTTGTTACGTTATGTAAAAACAAGCGATAAAATTATTTTTTGTTTATATGTATAAAATTAAGTGAATGTTTCCATTTTAGTTGTCATAAATACATTTGGTGACTTTTCAGTACTTGGCATCACACATTTGTTCTGCAATCACACAAAAGAAGAAGAATGAAACAAAACAAAAATATTCAAAAATACAAAGAGAAAAAAAAACGTAGAAAATAGAAGATAGAAAAAATTATTTTAATAAATTATATTCAAATTTATATTTTTAAAATATTTTTAAATTATTGTTTGCTAGAAAAAAAGCATGCTAAGCAAGTTCATAGAATATTTGCTAGATTTATTTAAGAAAAACTATGAAACATTCGGCCCTGGGGGCAAGTTACGGCATTCGATATCGAATGAAATTTTGTTCGATCGATCGATTTTTCTGTGCATTTGGTATAGGAATTCTAATTACAGTTTTTTATTTTCGATCGATATCGAATGCCGTAATTTGCCCCCTGTTCTGTAAATTGAATAGGTGTTTTAATGTTGCTTCTTCACTTTTGAATTTTCTTTTAAATGTTACTCCATTAATATGCAATTTGAGTTTGATGTTTTCTTCACCAGGGTAAATCCAATAATAAGTGACAATATTTTAGAAAAAGAAAATTTCCTAAGAGTTTTTACTTAAAAAAAAAACCAAAAATTTTTCAGAACGGGGCCGATTAACTCCATATGTTTTTCTCAACTAAATATGCCAGAGCCTACTGTTTAAATGAGTTAATGATAATTAACATGTTTTCTTTTAAGAAATAACATCTTTTTGTAAAATTTTTTCTTTTAAATTAAAAAAGTTGGCAACAATTATATTATTAAAACAAATAATAAAATTAGTGAAATTAGCCCCTGCTATTAAATCAGAGCAGCGCTAAGCGCTTTGGCTTGAACAATGCAAATGATATCCCAGTGAATCATTTATTGCTCTCCAGAGCGATCAGTTGTCTTTCAAAAACATGAATTTTGGATCAAGTCACTAGTTACAAGAGAAGTCCGGTGGTAGCTCTCTTTAAATACACATCATAAATACGACTGTGTGTAATAAGTAAACGTTTTTGTTTTAAAATAACACTAATACCCAAATTCACTCTCATTAGTTTACTAATGGTAATGGTGTAGCCAATGATATTTTATTCAGAGCTCTTCGTTTACCATTAGGTTAAGCCACCAAAAGCCATTTGTTAACGATTAGTTGGGCAACAGCTAATACGTGTTGCCTTTAAATTTGATATAGCAATGTAGACATCATTGTTACAAACCTATAATGTTTCAACTTTAACGCCATCTAGTGTCGTCAAATAGAGTTAAATTTGACAATTTTTTATTTTATTCTATTCTTGGTATTTACTTTATAAAGTGATTGAGTTTTGAGAGGATTTATCACAACAGTTCTTTAATTTGTTTTATATGAAAAAAGTGGATTTTGCTAATTAGAGTTGCCAACTTAAAGAAAATCCCACCTTTAAACATCGTTATTTACATTATGATGAGAATTAAAAACAAAGTGCTTTCTAAACTAAATTAACACTACTGAAGGAGTCAAAAAAATCTAGAAAAAAAGGAAAAGAATTTTTTTTAAACAAAATATGTTTGTATTAAGAGTATTTAAAGCATTAAAGAGAAAGAGAAAAAGAGGAAAGATGTTGGTAAAAAAATGGTAGTAAGAAAAATTAAAGCATAGAAAAACTAAGAAGAATAAGCGCATTCTAAAAGAACTAATGCTCTGACAACTCAAATACAACTGACTCGGGAGGTTCGGATGACGTCGGCGGTACCCTTAGTACCTTTTGGCCGCGAAAACATAACGACAACATCCAATTGTGACGGCGAGGACGACGATGATGCTGATTTGATGATTGGCGGCGGCCTATCGTATGTAGATTTGTTAAACTGCCCGCAGGATTATTATTGTTGTTGCTTTGCAGGCTGCCCAAGCGATGACAGTGTTGGGCAAGGGCAGACTGGCCGCTGGCATTACTGTGCGATAAACGGGGACTTATTTGTATTTTAGGGTTGCTTTTGTTGGATGCCGTCTGATGAATCACAGTAGTACAGCTGGCCTTGCGACCATTTAAACGTTTCGAGGCGGGTGATTCGTTTCTGAAAAAGGCATTTTTTAACAATTTTAAATTAAAAAAATAGAGATTTTCTTACCTTTTATTATCCGCTGCATGATTTTCGGTATCCGGCGCAGTATTATAGCCGGCCGAATACATTGATGCTCTTTTAGGCACCCACTCCGGATGGCCACGCACTGACATAAAAACCGCTAAGCTTTTAAGTAAAACAGCCCGCACCTGTTAAGAAAACACAAAAGCATAAATATTATTTCATAAAATTTTTAACAAATATTATTCAAATTTACTAACCTCCCCATTTAGGAAACAATACAGTAGCGCTATGAAAAACCCCTGAAAAGTAGTTAGGAAATGTGTCACATATGACCACAAGGCAAATTTCCAGGGTGTCTCTAAAACAGGTATTAAATGCAAAATATTTATGGTGCCCAACAGAGGCAGCAACACTATGGCCGCCCTTACTGCCTTGCGCGTCTGTTCAATATCACTGGCCTGACTTTCACGCAACTTTACCACCAGCACACGAATAATGTTCAAAAGAAATCCAAAGTTTACCTGCACAAAAGCAAAAGCAAATGCAATTCAATTATTTTACTTTAAGTTTCACAAATTGATCTCTGTCTGCAACACTTTACTGTTATAACAATAATCCTTGGCCCCTCCAATATCCAATAGTATGGCGTTAAATTGTAATTCCACCAGCAGTCATGTGTACTGGCCGCATAATAAATTGCCGTACATGTTGCCCAAACGGCAGTCATTAGCACAGGCATACCCCAGCCCAGCATAAAGAAGAGTTTATAGGGGAAGCGACCTTGAAAGACGGTTACAGTGACCATGTTATGCAGGTACCAGCCCTCAATGAACATCCACATAAACATGGCAGTCTTGGCATATTCCAACAGCACATAAAAGGCTTCACACCAATAAGGCTAATAGCAACAAAGGATTATAAAATAAAAAAGGGAATTTGAAAGGCGAACAGGATAAAGTCAATTGATTAAACTGGCAAGTCAAAGGACAATGTTAAGGGGTGACAACAATAAATGTCATTTAAGGCAGCTTTTTGTGTTTCTGATTGTTAATCAGTGAAACAAAGTGCACTTTTTACATCGTGTAAATAATAAAAAGTGAAAAAAGGGTAAAAATTTGATTTTCTTTTTAATGGTTTAAGGAAACATTTTGATAGAATTTATTTTTTATTTACAAGATGTAAAGAAGATACAATTGATACAAATATAATAAAGGGGTACCAAAATTTAATCTTAATTTGCTATTAAGCCTTAACTGCTGACATATACACTCAGAATAATAAAACTGCAATTTTTTACATTATTTACATGATTTTAACAATTAAAATAAATCTTAAATTATGCCGTCTGTTAAACCTTTTGTTAGTAAAACCTTAAAATCAGTAACGATTTCAATTTTTTACATTATTGACACCACGTAAAAATTAATTATATTGCCATATTTTTAAACTTCAATTTCTTTACCTTATTTACTTAAGGTAAACAATTGAAATTAAGACAAATTTATGTTTAAAATATCATCAATATTAAAATAAATTAAAAACAAAATATGAAATTTTTGTTTACTTCGTGTAAAGTATTTAAATATATTCACATTTTAAATTGCATTGATAAATTTTTAAGCATTGTGGCTTAATTTAGCTCTTTACATTCTTAGTATGAGGTAAACAATTGGAAGAAATCTTAATTATTTCTACCACGTAAATAAATAAAAATACCATAAAAATGTATTTAAAATTATATAATTTTGTAAATTTTTTTGAAAAATAAAAAGAACAATTCTTTACATTATTTACACAATGTAAAGAATTAAAAAAAGGCTTACAACTTATAATAAAAATTAAATTTATAATATTAAAATTAAAAGTATTAAAATTTTAATTCTTTACATTGTTTACACCATGTAAAGTTACGGATATTCTCAAACTTAAGCACATATTAATAATATTAAAGTCATCCATCAGCAATTAGATTTTATTTTTATTATTTGAAAAATAAAAATTAAACCGTCAATTGCAATTATTTACATTATTTACACCATGTAAAGATTTAAAATTTTGCCAAAATCTGGCGTTAATTGATATTTTTATAAATATTTTTTGTGTAAGAAAAAAACCTTAATTTTTTTACAATATTTACTTGGGCTAAACAATTAAAAATCAACTTAAACTTTTAATTCTTTACATCGTTTAGATCAGATAAATAAATTGAAATTTATTTATAATTTTTTTATCTGATAATAATAAAAAATTACAATTGTTTACATTGTTACAAAAAGAAATACTACAATTACAATAATTTCTATTGTTTACATTGTTAAAATAAAAAAAAAATTGTTTTTTTAAAGAAATTGTTGAAATTCTTTACATTATTTACATAAGGTAAACACATACAAAAGTGCTTAATTTTTTTATAAAATATAATTTTTAATTAGAAAAAAACAAAACATTTAATTCTTTACATTGTTTACATCATGTAAATAATTCAAAAATGTATCGAATTTTAACAAAATTTTTAATTTTGGTGTTTCAAAAATTTTTTTTTTTAATTTAAAATTTTTTACATTATTTACCCAAGGTAAACAAGGTAAACAATTTAAATAAAGAATCAATTTTAATCAAGATTTTATTTAAACCTGCAATTAAAAATAATATCTTTCCCTTCCATTGTTTACACCATGTAAATAATACAATTACGACATAAATAAGTTTTTATATTTAGTTTCAAAAATATTCATGTAAATTAAAAAAAAAATTAAATTCTTTACATTGTTTACATTACGTAAATAAATGATTTAAAATAAATTTTTTAAATTTTTTTCTCTTTTTAACTTTCCTTACAATAACATTGACATCCTTTAATATTTATCTCAATAATTTAATTTAATTATTATTAAAAAAAAAAGAACTCACCGAATTCTCTAAGCCCGACAAACTATTATTATTTGCTATCTCTTGACTGTCACGCATATAAGCCTGATCCAAATACAATATTAAACGTACGACCACCTGCAGTACCATCGCCATAAATAGATGTTTATGGATTTTAGTGCGATTATTGCGTAATGAGCGAAAATTACAAAAGATTATTAAGGATATAATTAATGCCACCAGGGACAATATAAGGCCAACAATTTCCAAGATACGTGTACGTCTTGCTATTTCAAGAACAAGCTAAAGTGCAAAAAGTAATAAAAAAAGAAAACGATTAAGAAAAAAAAAACAATTAACAAAGTAAAAGCTTAAGAGCAGCAAGTAAAAAGTTAAGTAGATCAAAGTCAAGGTATATTTATATGATAAACTCTTCAATATTTTTTTATATATGCCAGGGATGGAAAATAAGATTTTCATTTTGGAAATAGATAATTAATTTAAGAGTATTTTTTAATCCCAAATTAATTTCATTTTTTCTTTTGGTATATGTAATTCATAATAAGTGACATGTTCATATCAGTGGCAATAAATAATAATAGCTTAAGTTGACATAAGTGCTTTTTCAGTTTATTACATATTCTTATTCTCTTCTTCAAGATCTATCACTCAACTTAATTTCAAGTATTAAATGTCATTATTAATAAAACTATACGCGTTTATATTTTAGCTTAAGTCTTTTTGGAAAATGATATATAAGCCATAACATTTTGAATCAACTTAATTTTTTTTTTAACGGTAGCTACATCAATATTAAAATGTTTGAGCATTAAAACTTGTATACACTTAAGTGCAATAACTAAGAGCCCATTCAAATTATTCCTTATAAAAAAAAACCTTATATTTAACTAAGCTTTTATAAAATATTATCTTATCTCAGGTTTTCGGCAGTTTTCAATTTAATCAAAGCACTTATCCTTACTTAGTATCAATAAAAATTATTTTGCCTTTCAATATAGTAGCTTAAGTTCACTTAAGTTTTTATTTTTCTAATAAACCACGAATATTAACTAATAAAACATTGATTTTTTTTTAATGAAATTAACAGTTTTGTTCTAAGAAAAGTGCATCTTTTTCTGTGGCTAAAAATTTTATATAAAAACCAAACACAATTGGTTTTAGACAAAACCCTTAATTTCTCAAATCTCGAAATTTCGACTTAAGCCATTATGATTTATTGCCACAGATATATAATTTTTTGAGTCAAATAGTATTAAAAAAATGTCTTTTATCACATATTTTTGTCCTGCAAATAATATATGTAAAAACAAAAGTTGTACTTAAAATGCAACAACTACTTCATTGGCATCGGATCGATTGTTAAAGCAAGACAAAAACATGTTATAAAAAGATCAAAAAGATAAACAGATAAAAGCTTTAGATGGTTGGTGTAAATTTCGTTCTCATTAGTGGTGGAAAATATGATATTTTATTTTCTAAAAACTGTGGTTCAAGGCGAATTGACTTGACATTAGGTGATGGCCACTCAAAAGCTGATCTACTTTTTTTTCCATAGTTAAAAATCTATCTCTAAAAAGTTGTTCATGTTTTTCTTCTTTACCACCCGCAAAAAACTAAAACAACAAAAATTTGCTTTGATTCACTCAGCTATTTTTGACATCGCAACAACGAAAAAACAACAAAGTTTTACTTGTTGTAATCTCACCACCATCTAATATCAATTCGCCTTGCTGTGATTTAAATAGATGATATTTATATCCAACACTAAAAATACCGATAAAAGAGTGCTTTTAATTAAACCGTATCTGGTTGCGAAAATGCATTCCACTCGGCTATTGTCGGGTAAATTACTTCTTTCAGAATATTTTTTTTTAATTATTACAAACAAAATTATTTTCTTCATAAGACTGACTTTTAAGACTGACCTCTAGATTCGAAACTTTATCCATAAGAGTTTTAACTTCCTGTTTCCAGCAGGGATTATAGTCAGTCCAGCCAATGGGATTGTAAGTATCATTCGTTTTACTACCCCAATGACCATTGAGTTCACATTGACGTTGGGCAAATTCTGCAAATAAAAAGTTGGCGATAATTTAAAGAATTTTAACATTTTTTTAATTAAAAACAAGTAAGAGCGCTGTGCCAAATCTTATATACCCTTCACCACGTGTTTAAGGTATGTATGCATGTATAACATGTTCGAAAGGTTTTTAAAATCTTAGAAAACTTGATTTTTTTATGATATTAATTTTGGTCCATATAGGTTTTTCGCCTATATCTTTTCCGATTCTGGACCAATAAGTTTTTTTTTTTAATTTCCCAAAAAGGCATATCTTACATACTTTTCTTTGCTTTATGTATCTCTATAACTGTCGGATTATTTCTCGGGGAAATTTCTGATTGTTTGATACCAGTAACAGGTTCGTACGACATCGGGAGGCTGAGAAAAGTTGATTTCAACAGACGAACAGACTGATAGACATACAGTAGCCAAATAAAATCTACATACAGTGCAAAAATGTATAATTTTTTCTATTAAAACTGCATTTTCGAATATTTTATTAATAAAAATATATTTATTTAAAAAAAGACTTTAAACCAAAAAATATTAGCGAATTTTCATGAGTTTAAATTAGAAAAAAATCAATTACAGTTTAAAAAAAAGTATCACAAATAGGTGAACATATACCCCCCTATTCTGCATTTCGATTCCGTTTCCGCATT
>NDXZ01030070.1:0-13212 GCA_003055125.1 Paykullia maculata
AAACTTATTTCCAAAGTGGGGTAAACGTACTTATGTTTGGACACATATTATTAATTTTTTGTTATTTGTTGAACAAGGTGGTTGTATGGAAAATGCGTGTTATTCATTGTTGCTGACCCTTATTCAGAGTTATTTTCTTTTTACTCTCAATAGTTTCAATAGTTATGTTTTCGAAATGTGAATAGTTTGGCCACTAATTCAACGCTGTACATAGTTGCAAAGAACAAAAGCAAATATGGGAAAACATGAGGCTAATATTTCCCAGTGTGACACTGTGTAAGAAATTAAATGAATATACACCTTCAAGGCGCATCAACATTAGCTACGTCCCTTTGTTTTTTGTTATTAAAAGCGTAATTTTTGATCGCAGAAATGTAAAATTTTGTTAAGACATATGTACATACATATAGTTTAATGGAATTTATAATGATCAATCAATAACTCGATTCTGAATAAGGTTTGTTAAATTACGGTTGTCTGTACTAGATAAAATTGTCAGTTTTTCTTTTTCATAATGATACAGTTGAGGAACTTTTTAGACGGAATATTGTAACAATTAACAAGAAAAACAAATTGAAGACAAATATTGCTACTGCACCCAGGTTATATGGACTACCTGAAATTCACAAAGGAAATTTCCCTCTTAGACCCATATGTTCTTTTGTGAATTCTCCATGTTATGAACTATGCAAACATTCTAAAGAGAATGACTGAACAATCGGAATATATTATTAAAACTCCCTTTAATTCAAGAGTAGGATAAAAGGACAACATACACAATATGACGATCATTATTTCCAAGTACGCCTGTTGACGTGGCAATAGAAATAATTAGGGAGAAATGGATTATAATAGAGGGACACACGAAAATTGATTACCTATTTTTACGGATTCTTAAATTTTGTAAAGAGGATAATAGACATTTTCAATATAGTGGAAGAACATACATACATCATAAGGGACCTCCTATGGAATCTCCTGCTTCTCCAATAATAGCTGATATAGTTATGGAGAAACTAAAACCAACTGCTTCAGGAAGAATTATTAATTATTATTCTAAATATAGTAAACATATAATCATAAATACAGCGAGGAATTTGATAGACCGTATGCCTTAAACATGTAAATTCGAAGATGTTTTTTTCGAATCGAATTAGAGAGTAACCCCCCTGGTCTAGTTTATTTTGTTGAACTATATGAGCTAAGCGATCATAAAAAACTAAACAAGAATACACACAATCGTAAAAATTTTAAACGAATCGAAACGCAGAATACCAATGTTTCAATCTGAAAAAATTTCCGTTCGAATCGAAATTCAGAATAGGGGTGAATGTAATTAAGCACCAAAAGATACTTGGGTTTTAAAATAAAATTAAATACAAGAAACATTTAGAAATACATGTTTGTTTTCAACTGAAATTAGATTTTTTAATCGACAGTATATTAAAAATTTCGTTAATCCTCCATGGTGGCAACATCTACACTAGGATCACTAGTAGTGGGTTCAACTGTCGCACCACGCTCTTTTGCCATATTCAAATAAAATGAATTCTCGCCATCATCAAGTATTTTGAAGGGTTGATTCCGTCCGACAATGGCTATTGAAATATTCTGTATATAAAATTTTTATTATTATATAATTGCTTTGTATAAAATATAAACTTGTTTTTATTACCAAAACTGGAGATTGATTTTCTTTTGCTCCCAGCTCTTCGCTTGGTAGCGAACCACGAATAGCTTGAATGCCATGACAAATTAATTCGTCTTTACTGCATTCTTCAAACTCTTTTAAATGACGTTCTAAATATGTCCGTGCACTTTGTGAACGTGAACCTATAGACATAGCTTTACAATTAAAGAAGTTAGCCGATGGAACTACCTGATATATATGTGGTCCATTATCATATCCAGCAACAAGCAAACCTACCCCGTATGGTCTTCGATCATAACGTTGCGTGGTGATTTGCATCTTGTTACCAAGATTTGTTATTAATCTACTGACAGGATAGGCAGTATCATATGAAAACTTGTAGTTAAGACACTCAGTACGTAAATAACGGCTTAATACCCTGGCATCAGCAGTTATACCAGAAATAGATATTCCCAAGTGATCATCAATAGGAATAATTTTTCTTTGCGATGAAGAAAGTTCAGATGATGCACGACGTAAAGCCACTAACACTGCATAGTCTTTATTTTTCAGGCCTACTGTTGCTGAACCCAGTTTCACTGCTTCCATAGCATACTCGACTTGATGAAGTCGACCTTGGGGACTCCAAACAGTAACATCGCTGTCATATTGATTGCGAAACTAAAATAAAAATAGAATAAGCCAAAATTTACATAAATAAATAACATTTACCATTTAAAACAATTTTTGAACCTAGAGCAATGACAAACAATTTTTTATGCTACCAATTAGTTAAATAGGTAAATGGCTATAATTTGCTAGTACAGGGTGCTTTAAATATTTTATACAAAGTTGCCAGATAAAACTTATTAACTCTCATAAAAAGAATTTTTGTTTGCCTATATTCTTTAACAATAGTAAGATCTTCTCGCATCGAAATGTAAGAAATAACTGTTTCTGTAACTAATGACGAGAAATACCAAAAATGTTTACGACGTTATGTTAGAACTGTCAAGAAAATGAAAACAAGTAAACAAATCCATTAAAAAGAGGAGAAGGAAAACATATTCATCAGAACTGTGCCCCAAAAAACTTAAAAAATAAAAGAGTAAAAAAAATTAGAGAAAACTAAATATTGAAAAAGTGTTTTTACAAAAACAAATAATTTTTTTTGGTTTGTTGTTAGATTTCAATAATGTCAATACGACAAATAAATATTTTCTTGGTTAAAAATAAAATAGTATTATAAACTAATACATACAAACCGAATCCGTCAATAAAAGTGATAAAAAAATGTATATGTATAATTTAATAATAAAACCAATTTGTAAGGGTTAAATCAAAAATATGAAACATGTAAACAATATATTCTTATATTTTCTGTATCTTAATCCCTCATTTTTACACATATTTTAATATTTTTTTAAGCGTCTATCTCACTGTCTTTATATTAATGATAAAAATAATAAAAAACACCTAGTACTGAGTACTCAGTGCATGAATACTTAATACTTTTACAACTCTAATTGGAAATATAAACATATCAATGTTTATTATGTTTTCGCCTTTTTGGCTATATCCTTATAAATATGATTAAAATTGTTGCTCTTAATGATGAGGGTGAAAATGAACCAAATGAAGATGAAGAACTTGTTGCTACCCGGGAAGCTCAAGTAAGTTTAATATATTTTAGCCAAAAACATACATATGTAAGTATATCCTACATTAACTCTGTTATTAATTACAGGAAACCATTGCAGAGAGTGAATATGTTCGTGCGATTAAGTTAAAGTCGTCAGGAGACATTCAGTTATGCTTACGTTTGCTCAATGAATTACTCGAAACCCAAGTATTAAATGAGGTAAATTTTTAAGAAATCTACATATGTATGTCGCTTTTTTTTGAACATGAGGTATTAAACCAGGGATGTAATACAAAAACGTTTTCATTTAAATCTAAAGCCTACAATTTGTTTTTTATACCCTTCACCCAAGGTGATAAGGGTATATGTATATAAGCTTGTCATTCCGTTTGTAATTTCTACAATATTCATATGCGACCCCATAAAGCACATATGTATATTCTGAATCCTTATAGATAGGGAAGTCGATTTAGCCATGTCCGTCTGTTGAAATCAACTTTTCTCAGCCCCCCGATGTCGTACGGACACGTTTTTGGTATGAAACGATCTTGATTGATATTAAATATCACCAAAATCCGACAATTAACGAAATATAAGCAACATTTTTTTACGTAAATACACACAGTGAAGGATATATAAGATTTGGCACAGCCAAATATAGCGCTCTTAATTGTTTTTTTTTTATGAAATTATCATTCTAAGTCTTTTAAAATTAAAATAAATTACTGAAACAAAATGTATAATAGTTTAAGAGCCAGGTTTAAAGTGTTAACACCTATTTTCGCAAAAAAATATTTAGGTTTGTATTAACGTTTTACCAAAAATCACAAATCGAAGCATATTCGATTACATTTCTACTTGTCCGGATTGAAATCTATAAGGTTAATTAATTTTTACATTAAATAAAATATGCACACTTTTTATTTAAAAAGAACTCTTACGCATAATGGTTCAAAAGAACTTTACATTTTCCTTTACATCGTTTGTGTTCTTTTAAATCAATTTGCAATTAATTGTTGACATTGCTTTTTAAATGGCACTACAACACTACATTTTCTAAATTATACAATTAAAATGTATTTTGTTTTTGTACCAAATAGCCAAAAAGCAAAACTATGTTTCAGGAACAGCCAATTTTATTTAAATTCTTTTCTGTTTTAAATATGTATATTTTTAAATAGTACATAATTGTTTTTAAAAATAAATGTTTCTTTACTAAACTAATTCAATTTTGACGTCCAACATGTATAAGTAGAGAATAAAACTATTAAAGTTGGCATCCGAAAATTTTGTTGTATAACTTAATTTGATAAGTTTTACATATATTAATACATTTTTAGAACCCTTTTATACCAGCGCTTTCCTTAAAAATTATTATAAAGCCTATTACTTACTTAAAAACTGTTTTATCAATATACAATTAGATAAAAGTAATTTTCTTAAAATCAAATTCATGGTATTGTACAATGATCAAATTGTTAAAATATTTGAAAACTTTAATACAATGCAAAAAATCAAAAACAACCGTCGGAATAAATTGTGAAATTTACAAAAACTTCATACAATATAGTTAACACTGGAGAGTAAATAATAATTAAACCTGTTCAACTCTGGCCCAACTAAAAACAGGTTGGTGTTTGGCTGTTACCGTATACAAATAATTCATGGAACTTTAGCTGTTGCTCTTGATGTTCTCAAATCCGTCATGTTACTTAGGTAACAGGTAATGAAGCAGTGCCGGAAATGCGCGGGTTATGTCAGGGTATTAGTTATTATTTATAGTCAATTTTTTTTTAAGCTCTACGTAAAAGTTAAACCTTTTAGAATGTATATGAAGTAAACAAATTATTATTAACATTTACAATTACATTTTCAAAAATTTTTTTATTTACCTTTTGCTCCTAATTTTAGAATATTAAAAATAACCGTGGAGATAAATTGTGGACTATAAAATACAATTGCCACAAGAATATTGCGTTAATATTAGAAGAAAGATCTGAGTATATGTTGGCGCTGCAACATTACATATCAGTAATATATTTTATTATTTACCATTGAAACTTTACTAATATTTAAATACGTCATTTAGGCAATTTTAATTGACAGTACAGATGTATCTACAATATTTAAATTTGGTCAATTAGCTTTAAAATTGAATGCTACTGATTTAGCCGAATTCGCGTTTGAAAACTGTATTTACCGGAATTCAGCTCATTGGTGCGCTGCGGACGGGATGCTTGAAGTGATGAATATAAATCATAATATAATTGGTGTTTATTGCTACGCAAGAAAAATTTTTCAACAAGAAATTAATAATAAAGATGCCGCCCAAACTTTGGAAGAAATATCAATGTTGTTCAAAAATAATCTAACATTTTTAAATAAATGCAGTGGAATGGAGACAAATCCGTTATTTGACAATGAATTACAAAAGTGCACCATCAATCAGATTAGATATATAATAGATAGAAAAGACACATTCGCGAAAAAAGAAGAAAGCTCTTCTCATAAAAAAACAGATCTTGAAAAATTTTACATTAAAGAGCTTAATTGGCAGTCTATAGCTCAATTTATTGTGTCCTTTTATTCCCATCTACATGAAATAAAACATGATATGCCTTTTGTATTTAAGTTCAATGATATAGTTATAAACAATACATTACCTCATATCCCAAAGGAAATATTGGAAACAGCAACCCCCAGTGTGGACAAAGTAAAAGAAGATTCTTGTGAACAAGATTGTATAATAAACTGTGAGGAATCTGCGGTTGATCAGGCAAAATCTTCTATACCCGAAAAATTGTTCACTTATTCAATGGATTATAACAACTCTGATTCTGATTCCAATGCAAAATTAGATGCTCCAGAAATAACTAAAACAAAACCAAGGCGTCGTTGCAGTGATTTACATTTTCTTGAACAGTGGGGTTGGCATAAAAATCGTCGATATTCTTCTCGAAAAAAAACTAGACGTGATAATGTAGATTCTACCCTCAATGGATATTTACGAAAACTATTTATAAAATATACAAAGTAAGTGATTTTCTATTTAACGAATATTTGCCATCATTTTACTATTTAATAACAATTTTAACCTTTTTTGCTATATTAAGCGTATTCCAAACGATTTTTCAATCCAACAAATTAGGTTTTTAAAATAACAATACATCAACATCTCGTCGTTTTTATGTTTTTTTTATTTTAAATTTTTTAAGTAAAGTTTTAAATAATTTCCTTTTTATGGGAAATTACTGATTAATTTACCTTTAACAAAAATTTAATTCTCTAAGAATTTCATTTATTTTAAATTTGCAAATATATTTTCTCCATATTCAATAATGGAAACCAACAAACAACTTGTTACCAGTTTAACAATGTCGAAATACTACGTTCGTTCGCATTCTTAGCAAAATAAAACTAATTTGGCTTTTTCTAACCAAAAGACAAGTCGAATGAATACGTAAGCGTTTTCCTACAGAATGTGGTTTATCGATGTCCAACGCAATGCCAACAGTGAAAACGCAAATATCAAAATCAGTCACTTATGTTTTTGCATTCGGATGTAAAATTGTTTACCAAAACAAATAAATCAAATATTTATATTTTCTTAATACTAGCACAATAACAATTTGGAACCTCATTTTTTATAAAATTTCACACACACAAATAGAAACACAAGATTCTCAAACTGAAGTAGAAGAAACAGAAATAAAACGAAAGATTTCTTTCGTATAAGTTTTCTTTCGTCATCGTTAAAAAAATTTTAGTTTCTAAGTTATATTAGAATTAACTTTTTCACATTTATGTGTATGTATATTCATACCTATTAATAGCGTGTATTTATAATTTGTATATTATTAAGTATAACAATTGAGGATAAATGGCCATTTGGTAAAACAACTGAAAGCGACAATATTGTTAATATTGAATGTCAGGAATGTAAAACTCTCTTGTCTGAAGATGCGTTTAACTTGCAAACAATTAATTTTATCGAAGAATTTAATGAAAGTTTAAAGGTATGTATACGTTAGATATGTTAAATATATAATTAATAAATTTAATATGTGAGAAAATCTTTTTTTTTTTAGGAAAAATGCATTGACTTGCTAGAACTGACTTTTAAATGGCTTAAATATATTTCTTTGGCGTGGTTTTTGCCAATACCGCATAATTTAAGTATAGTTTATATAGACCTTTTTAAAATATACATGTAAGTATAATTACCAGGGAAACCAAAAATGAAATTTGGACTGTTGGTGACTCTTATATTGTAGAGATCCACTAAGAAGGGATTTTTGGAAATTCAAATATTTAGGGGGTAAAAAGGGTAAAAACGGGAAAAATCGGTAACCTTTTGTCTGCTTAACTAGACAAGATACAAACAAAATTTAAAAAGCATTGTATTCTACCTAAAAAATAAGCGGACAGGTGTCTGGTACTTTTTTCAAATTCAAGGGCCTAGAGGGTAAAAACGGGTAAAAATTATATTTTGGTACTTTTTTGGGGCCCTTATAACTCCTAAACCAATAAACATAGAGACATAATTTAAACTACGTGTGTTACTTCTCTAACATAAAGAATACATTTTCGGTACTTTTTTGAAATTTAAACGTATAAGGACAAAAACGGGAAGCAAAAAACTGATCCGATTTAAATAAAATTTACGTGGTAGAAAAAGGGGAAACTTTGAGTATCCAATTTGGGCTAGCGAAGCAGACCGGGTCCATCTAGTTAAACATAAATTTTATATATTTAAACTACAATTTCATAGAAATAGCAACCGGAACTTGCTTTTCATATTTCATAATGTTGAGGGGAAACAAAACTAAATTTACAAACAACCAGATTTTCTTTTTCCTCATTTTCTTTTTATATGTCACATATTATTTAAGCTTGGTTATCCTTCGGATAACACAGTATTTTCTTTGTCAGTAATCAACAGTATTGACCAGTCATGATATGATTGTTTACATCATGTCATGTGTCTTTTATTAGAATTTTTTTAATGTTTTTGACAACACTGAATTATCGATCAAACAGTGCTGATGATGAAACCGTAGCTGGTTTCGAAAATGCATTTCACTCGTCTAGTTTCGGCAAAAACTAATTTTTCACATTACTGTACATTCATTATTACAATAAAAAACTAAATTTCTATGAAATTTAAAATAAACTTGAGCCAGAATAAAACTAAAATATGATTCAGAATATATATACAGTCGGGCCTCGATTATCCGTGATGGTCGGGACCAAAAGCATTACGGATAATCGATTTTCACGGTTAATCGAATAACAATTTTGATTATACAGTTTTTTTTTAATATTTTCATTATTTAACAAGTGAACATTGGTGTACATACATATTTACATAAAAAAAAATTAATTAAAGAAGTTTATGTACATTTTTAAATTAAATAAGTACTGAAAACATGAGGCAAAAAAAGAACACAATTTCTTAAAAAAAAGTCGTGTAAAAAACAATAGACTGATCTTTATCCATCACGGTTAATCGGGGTTACCGGTTAACGGGATCACGGATAATCGAGGCCCGACTGTATGTACTTTATGGGATCGCAAATTAATATTGTAGAAAATACAAACGGAATGACAAACTTATTTGCATATATTTTGCTACCTGTGATGAAGGGTATAAAAATATTTATATTTAATTTATTCTAATGACATTTATTTCAGGTCTCATTTTAATTTCTCTATATGGAACCAGTTAACACCAAAAAATGTTGAAGCATCTTATCGGATATGTCTTCTTTATTTGGAATTAAGCGCAAAAAATCATTTAAATTGTCACAGGTAATTGCAATGTTATGTCTAATATACTATTCAAAAATTATCTCCTATTGTTGAAAATATTTAATATCTATACTACTGTCGTCAGAAAACTGAAATAATTCCTAAAAGGGTTTTTAAAAGGGGCGGATTGATGTTGGCAGGCATCATAACTCAGAAATATGTTTTGTCCGTATAGCATTAAACAAAATGCGGCAGTGCCTGGCCGCAAGGACGTACAATAATGAAGCAAAGGTACAATCAATAATATTTTCCTTAAAAGTTATGAAATCCGCCAATTACGAAAAAATGTTGTATATTAAAATGGACGTGCCAATATTTTCTCTGGTTTACTTAAGCGTAGATCACGAAAGCATAATAAGAGAAACTGCTTTTGCACCGATTTAATTCTGTTCCAATTTAAAAGACTGTCCACCATTTCCAGTTCATAATATTCGAGAAAATAATTTGCGCTAATCTGGTGATTTCCTTTGAAATAAAATTTAGCTCTATTAACTAAATGATGCACCAAACATATAATGAAGTCAAGTCCTTTTTTAAAAGAAAAAGAGACACAAAATACATACATTAAAATTTAAAATGAAATAAAATTGTTTGTTGGTTTCTTGAAGAAGTTTGTGTATGTTTTTTGGATTTAAAAGAATTCTTATTAAATTTATATTTGAATTCTTACTTAAGCATACAAAATTTTTGAATTTTTTGCTTCGGAGGAGTCAAGACCTCAAAAAATCCTATCTAGATTTTGCTAAAATTTACAAATTTATACCAAATATGTACATACAAGGTGGGTCAAAAGAAATCACCCTACTGGAAGATGCTCTTATTTTTGCAAATGGCGGCCAATGTCAAATCTATTTTGACATTTGTGAACTAGACAGATGTAGAATACAAGTAAACAAGCAAAACGCGGAATAATCGTGTCTATTTTTTTGCGTAACGATTCGTCTGTGGTGTTGGCGCAATGCGAATTCCGTCGCCGATTCCCCGGTCGTCCGGCACCGACTGCGCAAACACTGCGCCGTTTTGCCACCAACCTTGAAGATTATGGGACCGCACGAGACGCTGCCAAGAGTGGCCGGCCTCAGAGTGCCCACTCTGCCGAGGATATCGCCGCTGTTGGCGAGGATGTCGAGCTGTCGCCAGAAACATCGATCAGACGCCGTGCCTCGCAATTAGCCGTCAGCCGGTCGTCCCTAAGGCGAATTTTGGTCAAAGACCTGCGCATGTTCCCGGACAAAGTCCAGTCCGTGCATCAGCTGCTGCCTGTCGACCGCCGAACGCGTGTAACCTACGCCCAAGCCATTCTCAATCTCGAGGTCGAAGTAGACGATTTTTCGACCAAAATCATAATGAGCGATGAGGCTCATTTCCACCTCAGCGGGTACGTAAACAGGCAAAACTATCGCTTCTGGGGCACCGAAAATCCACGAGGAGCCATTACACCCGCTCAAAGTGACTGCATGGTGTGCTGTTCACGCTGGAGGAGTCATCGGGCCATTTTTTTTCGAGGACGCCGCTGGTCAAACGACAACAGTGGACGCTGCGCGCTATAGGGCCATGTTAGCCGAGTTTTTTCTGCCGCAATTGAACGAATTAGGACATGAGGTTCTAACAGGACGGAGCAACGGCTAATAATGCGCGAGCCACAACTGATATTCTGAAGGCGGCGATCCCGGGTCGCCTCATCTCTCGTTTTGGCGATTTACATTGGCCCGCAAGATCGCCCGATTTAACCATTTCAGACTTTTTTTGTGGGGTTTTTTGAAATCCCGTGTTCACGTGAACAAGCCAGAGACCATGGAAGCCCTCAAGGACAACATTCGACACGAGTGCGAGAATCTGTCGCCCGAAGTTCTCGCCGAAGTGATGAATGATGCTATAAAACGAGCCCGTATAGCAATCAATTGTGACGGCACCCATTTTGCCGATATCACCTTCTCGACTTGACCAATAAAATTATAAAGGTTCAAATAACCATAATCAAAAAACAGAATAAAAGTTTTTTATTTAGAAAAAAAATGAGAGCCAAACAATATCGGATGACTTCTTTTGGCCCACCTTGTATGTATCTCAGTTTATTCATATTTCATAAAATCTTTCTATTTTTTGTTGTGTATTACGGCCCATGGTTACCTCACTTTTATAAATACATTTTATTTTCATTAATAGTGTTACCGCCATATTCATAAACAATTTTTTCATTTACAAAGGTTTATAAAAGGAATTTTGTATGAAAATTTCGTTCAATAAACCTTTGATAGTTTTAAAAATTTATTATGAATATGAGGGCTAATGTTCAACAATAAATTTATAGATAATTGTTTTCTTACGATTTATTGAAAATGTATGGACAAATTATTGAATTAATGTAAATTGTAAAGCCTACAGTACACGAAATGTAAAAAGCAATTTGCGCACGTCATCATGAAGCGACATTTGTTACATGTCGTGTACTCTCACTTTGTGGTACACTCACACCCAGTTACATTTTGTGTACTATCAAAATTTTACCGCATGTAGACCCTACAACTCATTTTAAAAATGTTACCGATATGCTAAATATTTTTGTGACGTCAGAGTCACATGCGCATGTTGCTTTTTACATTTCGTGTACTACAGGCTTAAGATATTCATGTTATGTAGTGCTTTTGATAAAAAATTAATGTTTTGAAACTTTTAATAAGTTAAAAAAAAAATTAATTTCTAAATTTTTTGTTTTAAGTGACCTATGGCGTACTGTGTTTCACCACTTACTTTTTAACATTGGAAACTGTCATATGATTTCTGCGCACAATTTTACAGTTTTTCAGCTTAAACTGATTTACTTGGAATATTTAGTGCACAATAAAGAACAACGTAACGATGAATGTATTTTATGTTTGCAGCAAATTAATGCAATTTTAGAACAAGAGCCTTCTCTTATATTACATACACCAAATTTGAACAACGTTTGCATTAATATCAACTATGTTAAAAATCTTCAATTAAGATATAAAAGGTAATTCGTTGGTCCCTCCATTATTATTTTTATTTTTAATTTAGTTTTTGCTTATAAATTTTCGCAGAGAAATTGATGTTCAGAACATTCCTAGATTATATGAAGAGGGATCGTGGGAAAAATTGGCAAACATAATTATTGGTAATATTGAGTTTAGTGAAAACAAGTATGACAATGAATGTTGGTTGAAAGATATTTGCGCTCAAGTTCATATTCTTTTACAGTCATTTTGGAATATGGCATCTTATGAGGTAAGTAATGGTTTTAATTTTTCTATGGAATTTAAAATATTGAGCTTTTTTTTATGAAGCCAAAAAATAAATACTACTTTTACCTCTAAAAAATTCTAGTAAAGAGTTTAAAATCTTTTCAAGAAAACACTTATTTATTTTAGATACAGATTTCAAATATGTATAAGTATAAAATATTTTTATCAGCTCTAGTTTTTGAAATATAGCTTTATGTCGAAAATGAAGGCAGTTGCATAACATATGTTGCTATAACTGGAAATTTTTTTTGTTAAGTAACATATAAGGTCTGTTCCAGGTGCATAGCAAAACAGTCCAGACTATTGAGAGTAAAAAGAAAATTACTCTCTGAATGGGACAAAGTTGTCCAAAATTGCTGGAACCCAAAAAGTACAATTGAACATTTTGAAATACTAATGCTGCTTACTTTCTCAAATAAATTTTATTTTAGTGATTTTAGACGCTTAAAATGCATAATATTTTAAAAGCAAAACATTTGCATCATTGGCAATAGCTATAAAAAGTGAATGAAAATAAACTGAAAAAAGTAAAAGCCAGTTATTATGTAAAAAGTTATTTATAATTTTTTGCAAAATGGAAAGCCAAGTAACTATTGCATGTTCTCCTTTAATCAATATTAAATAAAAACTTTCTCCCTTTATTTAACAATTTTTTGATTTTTAAATGTAAACAAAAAACAGCTGGTAATTTCATTCCAGTTCATACAAATTTGTACAGGAAATGAAAAGTTTTACTCTCTCATTTTCTGTCAAAATTGCACAAACATTGTTATCTGAACGCTTTTGGACTAATTTGTGCGAGTTCGGACTGGTTTGTTATGCACTTGGAACAGACCTATAATCACCCCTATTCTGCATTTCGATTC
>NDXZ01030087.1:0-11890 GCA_003055125.1 Paykullia maculata
GTACATTTGAAATGCCTGCACTAATTACCACATTAATTAGTTTGCTAAAAGAAAGAAAGCTCGTCATTAGATTTTAACCAAAAAAAAAAATAAATAAATAAAATCAGAGTAAGAAAAATAAGTTTCTTTTTTGCAAAAACATAAAATGAGTATTATTTAAGCAAAATAGAAATTAAGAAACAAAAATTGCTAGGGGCATAGAAAAGATAATATCAATACGATACACACAAAAAACACTTCTTTAATGATACGAGAATTAATGTGAATTAGTGAATTTAGTCAATCGATATTAAAGGTTACGCTAAAGCACTTTACTTCTTACATTGAAACAAAGAACTAAGTAAAAGATTTATTTACTTTTTTTTCTGTACACTAATGGATACACTGTAGAGTATTAAGGAAATATATTAAAAATTTTCGTTAAAGAAAGAATTTACTTAATATATTTTTGGAAGCAGTATGTGTTTTTCAAAACAGAGAACTATTTTTAAAAAGTTTATTAAGAAAAAATCGATTGCAAATTTTTAATAAATCTTAAATTTGGATTAAATAATGAAATAATAGTTATTATTTACATTTCAATATAATATTGACCTTGAAAGCCCGAAACTAGTATAATTCATAAGAAGGAAAAATTTGAAAAGTATATCGCAAATTTTTTTTAGATATTGAATGTATTAATTTTGAAAAAAAGAGAATTTATGGATAAATAGTTTTTGGTAAAAAAACGACCATTAAGAAATTTATTTTTGAATATATTAATTTTTGATGCAAATTCTCCAAAAAAAAATTGTTGATGATTTTCAATTAAAAAATATAATATATTAATAATTTTTATTTTGGCTAAAAGTTTATATATTTTTTAAAATGTGTTATTTTGAGAATGTTATTTTATTTAAAAACTCCGTTTACCATATTATATTAGCCGAGTGGAATGCATTTTCGAAACCAGCTACTCTCAGCACTCTTTTTCCTTTCCGTGCTATTGTTATGTTATGTAAATTTTATCTATTTAAAATACAAATTTATAGAAATAGCATTTGGAACTTGCTTTTCATATATAATAATGCACGGTTTATTAATGTGTTGATAGTTTAATAGCTTACATCTATTTGATAAAGTATATAAGTTATTAGGAAAGTTACGACTAAGCAATATGCATACTGTAAATAAATAACATATGACATGATAAATAAAAAGAGAATGAGAAAAAAGATAATTTGGTTATTTGTAAATTAAGTTCTGTCACTTTTCAACATCAAGGCATGCGAATATCAATAAGTTACCTCAAAATGTCACTTGAAATGGTAATTTATGTTTATGCTTTTCTAGGTCTTGGATAAATTTTGGTTTAATACGTAAAACTTTACCATCATTGGTTATAAATAAACTGTTTGTTGAGAGAGTATTTACACCGTTTGGTGCTACGAAGCTTGCTATAAGATCGCAAATAAATATTATAGAAATTAAATATGGAATTAAAAAAATTATATTTATCCTTACGCTATGAATAAATAATATATGTAACCGCCAGCTAAGCAAAATATAGGCCTAAAGCTCCATAATTTTCAATCTCAAAAAAGGGAAGGATAATAAAACAAAGAATTATTGCTATGGAATTCTATAATTAAGTCATATTAATTTTAATTCATAGAGATGTTAACCTTTCATGTCATACCCTCATCAATTGTTATTCCATAGAACTCTTTATTATGTATAACGAAATTTTTCACGCAAATATTTCAATAGTATTAATTAATTAAATTGCAAATACATTCAGGTTAAGACAGAATTTAATTTGTTTTATTCTCTTTTTGTTTGTGTAATAATATTTTGAAATTCATTTTAAATAACGTCAGCTAAATTTTGATAAGGATTGAGTAAACATTAACAATTTTAAGTGATACTTTTTTACTTTAAGGAAACAACATAACTTCATAACAACATAACACAACTTCTTTGAAAATGAATTAAATTTTGACAATTCCCACCATAGCTGCATAATTTTTCCTTTTACATAGAGATTCTGACAATATTTCCCAAAGGTGACTTAAAAAATGTTCACTAGTTTACTCGCTTTAATCACAAACTTTAGAAATCTTTGTTTATTTCATTTTAAAATGATATTATATTCATACACATATATGTATGTATGAATGTACCTTTTGATAAAAATATTTTTTTTTTGTGCTTAAAAAATTATTTATAAGTGTTTAATATACATACATATAAAAGTTTTCACAAAAAGTCTGTTTTTATTTCTTCTCGAAAAAAATAAACGGAAACGAAATCTGTAGCACGTAAAGACGCAGTGTCACAAAAAAAGTTTTTTCTTTCGCATTTCTTCTGTTTCCTTTTCCCAAAAAGAACAAAAATTTGGTGCGTTTGCTTCAAATTACAAAAAAGAAAGTTAGTAAAAATATTATATGCGACAGTGCCGAATTTTATACACTTTTCACAGAAGCTTTTCTTTTAAATAAAATAATTTTTATAAAATCAAAATTTGTATAAAAAATATTATAGCAGTTCTTCTCCAAATAGTATAAGAATTTCATTTAAGTCAAGTGTTTAATACAAACTAGCAATTCCTTTTAAGTCTTAGTTGATAAATTTTGCAGAAAGTTTTTCCTTTTAAGGCTTCATCCTTTATGAGAGGTGGGCATTTTAGGACGTATTTGTATTTTGTATTTATTTGTTGCAAAATATAATTCACACGCATTTAATTTAAAGCCTCAGCGCTTGCTGCTTTTGAAAAGATTTGAAGTAAAACTTAATTTAGTCATGATCGATTTTTGAAACTATTTAACATAATTACAGACGCAGAAACTGAAGAAGTTATTTTGTGTGATATAAAAATTGCAAATTATGAATAATCAATAACTCACAACCATTGTTAAATTTTGTCTTCTAGGTTCCCCCGCATAGAAGGCCCAATGAGTCTTTTGTTGGTAGTTTCCAAAGAGCTTCTTCCATTAAGAAATATTTTGGCACACATTTTTGGCCTCTCGAGATTTACGTTTTTTTCAACATAGAATATTATCTTAGAACTGTAAAGAGACTAGCAATCTCAAAAGATTATACTTAATATTATCAATCATCCAAAAGACATTATTTTTATTTATGCAAAAAGTATTAAAATATCTTTTACAATTTTTATTTAGTACGACCTCTGAATCCCACTTAGAAAAATAAAATAATAATTTACTTTATTTTTTGGCTAATAGACCGTCTGTCTGCACAAATAAATAACTTATATAATTTTCCAACTAATCAAACATTTAGCATTTTCTTTAAAGTTTTCTAAACAAGTAAATCACAAAATAACTAAAATCAGAAAGAGCAATCCGAGTTGAAGATTGCTATTTGTCTTAGTATTGATTTGATTTTTTTAGAAATAAATTATTATAAAAGGAATGATATTCTTAGCTTATAAGTAAGTATTACAAGGACATGGGCCGACAAAGTTTTAATTATTTCTGCTATTGCGTTTTTTTAAAAAAATGTTTGCTGTTTTTTCATCTTTCATACAATACTGTAGTATTGTATGAAATCATACAATATTACATACAAAATATCATACTACTCGTATGATATTTAAAGTTGTTTGAAAAGAGCTAATACAATTTTAATGTGATCAAATGGGGACATTTCATTCAAAATTAGATATTGATGGAAATCTAATAAATATTAAAAAAATATACTAAAAATAATTTTATCTTTTTAAAGTTTTTTTTTCAGAGATGTAGTTATCCGTATTAAACTGTTACCCATCAAAAAGTGGCTTTTTGTAGTTTATTTTATAGAAGGAATGAAGCCTTATTGGCTCTTAGGCAATTGTTTTCGATACGTTACAAACGCCTTAAGTTTTCTTCTTCGTTTTTTTGTGGTGGCTATATAATGTAGACCCATAAACTGTTGCTGATGACATTCATGTAGTAGTACCTTAAGCAAATAGTTTTGTGAGTTTATAAAAGCGACAGCAATAATAAAAACAAAAACTTTTGGCGTTTTTGTGTAAAAGCTACATTAGGGAACAATTCAAAAACTAATAAAGTTTTAACAATATTTGTTAAAAAAAAAATAGAAAATAAAATTTTTCCCCAACTACACAAAAGTTAAAATAAATATTTGCTAAAGAAAATTTATGAAAGCACAAACATTTTAACATTTATAATTTTAATGCTTCAAAGTTAAAATAATAATAGTAAAATGTTTATGTAATTGTATACATTAAAGTCTTTAAATTTTCATAAAATTTAAAGAAATTTATTATCGATTTAAAATTTTTTAAGAAATTATCTTGTGATAATTACTTGTGATGTATTACTTTAAATAAAAAATCTGTTAAATCTATATTAACGCATTTTAACATTTATAATTAATACTTTTTAGTATAAATTTGTGATTTTTAACTGTATTTAACTTGATTGATAATAATATACACTAATGATATCTAATGTTTATATAAATAAATAAATACTTTTTAATATTTTTGAATGTAAAATTGAGTCTAATAGGTCTCAGACAATTTCTAAACATTGAAAATGAACGTTCAACTTCGACAGAAGTAATCGGTGCATATTTAAACGCTTTTAGTTCCTTTGTAGTGTATTAATTTTTAGAAATGTTGTTGTTTTCTGTAAAATTTAAATTAAATAAGACAGTTATTTGTTTAATTGTTTTAAATCCTTACCAATGGTACCTTCTACACCATAAATTTTATTTGTGGCATCATCTTTAATTTTATTTGATTATGCAATGAATTAGATTCCTTCAACTTCATTATAGTGTTAACCATAAAGCCACAATTGGAATACACAAACTCTATGATAGCTGTAATGTTTGATGAGTTAAAAATGTTTTTATTTTTATTGACATTATCTACAATATATTTAAATTGCTCAAACTTTTCAGCATAGTAATTTACTGCTGCCAACCATGTTCCCCATTTATTCAACCATTTATTAAATATATGCATTTATACCAAAATATGCAAATATATGTAGTAACAAACCGATAGTTTATGTTGATCTTAGATCAACGACAACAAACATGCATTTACATAAAGTTCCGGTGTCTAGCCATAATGTTCTCTTATTACTAGTAATATCAATGTGAGAAAAATCGTATCTCAGAAGTTTCAGTTTGATCGGACGTTTTAAAATTGGTGAAAATTGGACAAGTCTCACCTCAGTTGTGACCTATTCACTCTAAACATGTTATGTTAGAATTAGCCTTAATTAACAATCATTGGATTTAGTCCCCACATTATGTCAAAAGCCGTTGGCAGGCATGAAGTTTCATGATGACCTTAATGGCAATAAATGATATATGATTATTTAAATTGAATATCCTTATAATAAGTGACCTCTTTAGAAAACTCATTAGCGAAACCATTTAATGTTAGTTTCTAAAATCTAAATTCACTGCTCTTTCTACTATAAGAAATTGCTTTTAGTAAATTAAGATTTTGATAACATTTTTTGTGTTTGTAGTATTCATTTATAAAAATTTTATTATTTTGTGGTATTTGTTTAAATTAAAAATGAATTTTAATATGATTTGTGGTCAAATACCTAAGAAAATTTTACATAGTTCTTTGCCAAAATATTCTTGTTCTTGCTTAAAATATCTAAGAAAAAATTCAATTAGAAATTATAACAAAAATATTGCCTTATTTAAAAGAGTCCTTGAATTTGATTATTATACCCTTCACCAGAGGTTTGTCATTCCGTTTGTAATTTCTACAATATGCATTTGCGACCCCATAAAGTATATGTATTCAGAATCCTTATAGATAGGGAAGTCGATTTAGTCATGCCCGTCTGTCCGTATGTCTGTCTGTCTGTCTGTCCGTCTGTTTGTTGAAATCAAGTTTTCTCAGCCCCCGATGACGTACGGACGCGTTATTAGTATCAAACGATTAGACATTTTCCTGAAATGTTTGCTATTGAAAACCAGTAAAATTGCTAAATAACTGACCAAGATATAAGCCAAAAAAGACGACTGCCGTCTGTTGAAATCAAGTTTTCTCAGCCCCCCCGATTTTGTACGGACGCGTTAATGTTATCAAACAATCAGAAATTAGACATGCCTCTTGAGAAATAAAAAATAATTTTTTCGAGATATCGGCAAACATTTTTTTTTTAACGGAAATACTAGTAGTGAAGGGTATATAAGATTTGGCACCGCCAAATATAGCGCTCTTACTTTTTTTTCTTTTGATTTTGTAATAATAATTTTTGCTATGATATCTGTTATTTTACACTTCAATAGTTATTTTTTATATATTTCTACAATCATTAAACACCCTTTAAGAAAAGCTACACATTACATAAAGAGATTGTTACATGCTTGCATAAACATTTGTATAAATTTTAGCAAAATATGTATCTAAAGTTAAGACTAGATTTTTTCCTTAAAAACTGTATAAAATTTATGTTATAATTCCCTTAAATTTTTGCTGCAACATTTATTTGAAAGCAATGTTTTCATCTTCACTTCCTTTTGTTCTCCTACAATATTGTACCTTTGGCAAATAACTACATAAAAAAATCTATACTCTTGAGATTTTTTTCTTTTATTACTTGTTTTTATATTATTTAATGCTGATTAGAAAATTAAGTCCCTAACGGTTTTATAAACAATCAATATCATAAGTATTATGTTCATAAACAAATATATATTGGGGATTTAAAATCATTTAAATTTTATAACTTAAGTTAAATATTTTTTAAATTTGCCTTTTTCTTTTCAGGTAAGTTGGGCTGAATGGTGGCCATTTTCTTAACGTATTACATAAAGTAGTAAGTGTTTAATATATTTTAAAGATGTATGGATATTTTTAGGATGTTCTCAATATATAAATATGTGCAACTTTTATGATTTCAAACTGATTTTGTGCGTTTAAAGTTTTCTTATATCGCTAGCTTTTTTAATAATTGCAGCATTTAAAAAATTAAACGTGTCCAGGGCTACACAACAAAAAAAAAAAAAACAAATCGTTTTAAAATATTTCTGATGAAATATAGTTTATAGATTATAGCGATATATTTAAGCGAGCATCATTATCACGATAATATCGAATTGCATTTAAAATTTTACTTAAAATGCAATACTAATTGCATCAATACATTGCAATTATATGATTAATCAATATTTCGTAAAAGCATTTTTTTTTCTTCCTATTATGTTCATTTTTCCCAAGTATTTACACAGAATTTAATTCAATTATATTGGCTTAGTTAAAATTTATAACCAGTCGTTGCTATTTGCTATTGGCCGAGGGCAATTCTTTCGAAAAAGTACAAAATATCGAAAAAAAAAATCAACTAAAGCTTCTCACAGACACGACATGTTACATGTTAATTTGCTTAATAGCATCATCGTTGTAATACCACACACACATACACACACAGGCACACACATAACAACATACATGTATCCAGTTTACAACTCTGCAATACTGAGACACCGTTTAACATCAGTGTTTGGAAAGAAATAAATGAAGAGGAAAAATTATATTTCCAATGTTTTCTCCTTACATCTCAATTTTTCCAGTTTTTTAATATTGTGCTCATATTGGTAAATGTAAACATGTAGCATGACAGGAGGTCAGTTTCTTAATTAATCTTAAAAAAATTTTTTTTTTGCTTATATCTCGAAATTTTTTGTGACTATATTCGAAAATTTTTTTTTACTTGTACCTCAAAAAATGTTTTTTTTTTTATTGAAATTTCTCAAAAAAACTGCCCTCTCACACAAATATAATCATTTTTGTGTAAAAAATAAAAAATTTTTTTTTTGCTTATATCTCGAAATATTTTGTGACTATATCAACAACATTTTTTTTGCTTATATCTCAAATAATGTTTTTTTATTGAAGTTTCTCAAAAAACATGTCCTACACACAAATATAATTATTTTTGTGTAAAAAATTTTTTTTGCTTATATCTTTGGATTTTGGTGATTTTCAATAGCAAGCATCTAAGCTTCTGATCGTTCGATACTAATACTGTGTCCGCACGACATCGGGGGTCTTAGCAAAGTTGATTTCAACAGACGGACCTATCTATAAGGATTGAGAATATATATACTTTATGGGGTCGCAAATGAATATTGTAGAAATTACAAACGGAATGACAAACTTATATATACCCTTATCACCTTAGGTGAAGGGTATAAAAAGGACCGGATTACAGGAATGGTCTGTTTAGCATTATTTTACCAATATAAAAACTGTGTTTGAAAAAGTTGCTTTTTTGTGTAATTTAAAGTATTCTTCAACCATACAATTTTAGAATTAAATATTTAATATTTTTATCTAATGCTAAAAGTACCAATAGAATAGTGTTGTAGATAAAGCCATTCTGGACAGTTATTACACTTTTAATTTTTTATTGAAATGAAAACTATGAAAAATATTAAAGGTTCAGGCTCATTTTGAAAAAAAATTTAATTTCCTTCAACAAAAGTTTTAAATTGTTCATTTAATAAAACCCACTGGCTTGTAGGATTTTGGCAATGTAAAGAGTTGCCAGCTTTGAGCCTATAGCTGATTCAGCAATAAGAGAAGTCATAACATTTGCGTTATTGTAACCTAAATGTCCTTTTACAAAAAGAATTCATAATATTCCGTTGTCTTAGAAGATCAAAACTGTCCTCAATTAGCTTATATCTATTACCCATCAAGTAAAAAAAGAGATTATGGTTTATAATGATTTAGTTTTTTGCTTATAAATCCATTTATTTAACATTTTTATATATTGATGCTCAACAAATAACTTTGATGAATTTAATATTTAAACGGAATTTTAGACTCATCCTAGTATATATCCAGACAAATAAAGCATTATGTACTTCTTTATTAAAAAAAATGATGATAATTTTTTATCATGATTTTGATTATTTTTTTTTTTGTTGCTTTTGCCTCTGATCAATATGTCTACGGAAAATTGAATCTATATATATATATATATATACTTAATAAAGTTTTAGCACGTATGACGGAAGTTCCTTTGCTCTATTTTTTCATTGTTGTAGTTTTTGTAGTCATCTTAATTTTTTGTCTATCTTTCAAGCAGAAAAAGACTTCAATCATTTATGTCCAAACACATATGTATGTATGTACATACTAACATACATATTTATATGCATGTCTAAATGTATAAATTTATACGTGTTGAGGTATACGAACGTGTAGTCATTCATGAACATCATGAACAGACAAAATCATGCACGAAAATTCTTTAGAATTGCCTGTCTCTTTACTATTACTCCACTTTAATATTTCAACATAAAATGCATGCTGTATGCATGCATCATTTTGTGTAACATCATATTTGTATAAAATTTTAAAATACTGTGATTTTTGTTTTTGTTCCCCCCAAAAAAAAACTAAAAGAAAAAAAATAGTTGTCATATTTATTTAACGAAAATATTAAAGAAAAAAAAAATAATCGATCTGCTTATTATTAATAAATTATTGCCTGAGAAATCAAAGACAACAAAGTAAAGTTAGCTTTAAAGCCATTTGCAGAAAGTTACATTTGAAAAAAATTAAAAAGTCTCGCATTTAAAATTAAAATCCCTTTTATTTTACATATTTAAAAAACACGTTCAAAGACAAACCAACTAAAGAAAAATGTTTAATAAAAAATCAATTTTTTTACAAAAATCAAATATTGATTCAAGAATTTTTAAGTTGTTTAAAGATGTTTGAAATAAAATTGGTATTAAAGTATCAAACTCTGCATATATCTACATTTAAAGATATTTAATTTTTGGAGAATTTGGTAAATTTTAAAAAGGTGAATGATTTTTTTTAAGCTTTTTATTATATAAAGTTAGACAATATAAAAGAAGAAATCATTTTATTTATTCAAGTTTTTATCACCAAATGGTAAAATAAAAAGAAACGCTTTGCTTTTTTTTTTAATTTTAAACAAATCAATTTTCTTTTGTATTTCGTATTCAATAAAACAAATTATTTATTTATTTTTTGCTATAATTTTAGAAAATGTTTAAAAACTCAATTTATTTCATTCATCACAATACTAAAACAGTTTGATACCAGACCATAAAATGAAAATATGATTGAAAAAAATTCAGGAATTACGATTATTACTTATTCTTTAAAAACAATTTTGATGTTATTCTTCTGGAAGAAGTAAGAAAACGCATAAAATAAAATAAAAATATATATATTTTTCGCATAAAGTAATGAAATAAAAGACATTCATGTGGAGTTAAAAGTTGGGATGTTGTTTTCAGATGTATGAAAAATTTAAATGTTAAAGAATAAATACGCAAACACTGCACATAAAAAAATGTGTTAAAGAAAAGGTTATAATTTAGCACCAATGAAATAAAATTTTATAATAAGGCAGACATACACATATTTACATATTGTTGTACTCCCTCGGTGTACATACATTTGCATAATATGTAAAAAAAAACAATAATATCTTTATTACACTATTTTGCAAAGTTACCTACATGTTCATATGTATACATATGTATATGTACAAAAGAAATAAAAAAAATAAATTATTTTATCGCGCAAATTATTGATTGGCAACATTCATAGCATTAGTAAAATAAAAATAACACATTGCAAAAAGCGATGATATTTTCGGTAAATAAAACTTTTTTAAATTAATTTCCTGAAATATTACCTAATTTAAATACAACAAATACTTTTTGTCTGCTACTTTAACCCTAGACCGGGAGAGGATTAAAACATTCGTATTTCTTCAAAAATGTTTGTTTCAAAAAAAGGTTCATTAAAAAATCGCAGTAAACATTTTCTGAAATTTCAAATATTTATGTATTTTATTTTTAAAATTCACTTAAATTCAATAATTACAAAAATTTATATTTACTACCTGTTCTTATAGTTAAAACTAAAAGAAAACTTTGTGTGAGAATTTATATTGGAAACAAAAACTAATTTTCGAAAAATACGAAATTTTCTTTTCATTTTAGAAGAACAGGCAGTAAATATAAACTTTGATTTTCATTTTTTAAGCAAATTTTAATATAAAGATAATTTTGGTTTTTTTATTCGAAATATTTTTTTACTACAATAAATATAATTTGTTTTATTTTGTTCAAGATGTTTTTATCTTGTGAATCCAAATGGTAAACCAGCTACAATTTTATCATCAGTACTCATATCTTTGATTAATTTTTTAGCTAAGAATTTTTAACAATACCTTAATATATCAATTGAATGGACTAGAACATGTTTAGTTTAATATAATATCACATTAGTCTTAAATCCCTAAAATTCTGTCAGCAACTACTGTCCAAATAATTAGTTTTTAATGTAATTTGTTAAATATTTAAAGAAAGAAATAATTTTATAGTATCTGATTATTTTTTTAAAAATTAAAATACAAATAAAATGGAATTACATTCAATAATAAAAAAACTAAAAACATTTTGCCGGTATAACCTGACGTTCATATCTGCAAACAGTTAATAGTATACCTACTGAAATATCTAAATATATTGAACTTTACTTTTCTTTATTTCTGGTAAGCAATTTATTCTGCATTCACCAGTTAGAAATTTTATATGCAGATTTAAAAAAAAAACTAGTAAGAGCGCTATATTCGTCTATACCGAATCTTATATACCCTTCACTACGTTCTCTATGTGTGTATATTAGTAAATTTTTTTCAAAATACAAAAACATTTGTTTTTGCTTTTTTTTCCCAATATAATCATTTTTGTGTTAAAAGAAACAAACAAAAAATAAACAAGTTTTTTGCTTATATTAATCTCGAAAAAAATTTTTTTTTGCTTAAAAATCAAAAATTTTTTCTTTAAAATTCCCTAAAAGACATATCTTACACATATATATATATAATAATTTTTAAGTAAA
>NDXZ01030103.1:0-17896 GCA_003055125.1 Paykullia maculata
AAGCCCGTTTAGCTTGAATATAGCCTGTTTTTTCTATGAGTGTATGTATATGTAAATATAAGTTTGTCATTCCGTTTGTAATTTCTACAATATTAATTTTGCGAGGTCGATTTAGCCATGTCCTCTGTGCGTCTGTTGAAATCAACTTTTCTCCCTGATGTTGTACGGACCAGTTAATGGTATTAACGATCAGATATATTCTTTAGATTTTCCCTTTTAAAAATTACCGTAATCAGTGAATCAACGAGATATATAAATAGCAATATATGTAAATCCTTTTGGAAAATTTAAAAAAAAAGAGACTAATTGGCCCATGATCCGCAAAGATATTGGCAAAAAAACCTATATGGACTAAAATTTATATCATAATAAAATCAAGTTTTCTAAGACTTAAAATACCTTTTGGACATGCAATAAATACAAACAGACACACATGCATATTTGATTTTGGGGCCATTTTTCATTTTTGAAATCTCCCCAAACTTTTTATAATTTTGGGGCCATTTTTTAATACTATGAAAAATTGAAAAACTAAAAATGGCCCCAAAAATAGGAAAAATGGCCCCAAACTTTCCTGTGGTTTTTTTTAATGTAAAAAATTGAGGCCATTTTTCATTAGAGCCATTTTTCATGGTGCCTACTAACATACCCAGCTAGTCTTTTTAATCGTAGGAGAATCTATTACGAATCGCATGCAGAGCATTTTTAATCGTCGACGAGCGCATATTTTAATCGTGGAAGATACCTTGCATGGGAGAACTTGTTACACGTAGACGATTCATCAGCAAGAGCCTTTTATGAAGAACATTAAGAATCGTATGAGGCTCACGTAGGGATTGTTTTACAACTTCTGAAATGCTCGTCTATGTTATTCTTATATGAGTCATTGAGAGAGTCGAAAAATACTCATTCGATGACGATTTGACGAATCGTACAATGCTCGGTAGGCTTTTCATTTTACGAGTAAAATATTTAAAAAAATTATTTAATTTTTGCAGGATGTAAAAAAACCAAAATTTTTTTTATTGATTTTAAAATACAGTACAAAGACTAAATAAATAAACTAAAAACTAGGAAAAACAGGGAAAATGTAAAGATGGTTTTGTTGAATTTGGCTTCTTTAAACGTCTATCAATTCGATCTTTGAGGTGGACAACATGTTGCTGCAGTGTTCTGTTAATAACATAGTCATCACACTGTGGAAATTTAGAATGACACAGATCTATAAAAAAATTTGATTAGTCATGGTAATTTGATTCTTTAAAACATTGCTTGCGATGACAACATTATGCGTAAATTTTTATTTAAAACTTTTTTACTTTAATTATTTTATTGCATCAATATTTGATGCGTTTGGTATGCGTTTTATTTGTACTTACCTTTAAAATTTCTTTGAATCTTGCAAAAAATCTCTTATGTATAACAAACGGCAGGACTTTTATTCAAAATTTTTAGAAAAAATAAAAGTTATTGACATTAAATTGAAACATTATTAAACAAATCGTCAATTAAACATTGCAAGATTACAAGACGATCGTTTCAAAATATGTTTCAAAACTAAATAAAAAACAAAACATTGATTTGTTGTTGTCACTCTTCGAACAATCATCAGGAGATTCGTTTAGGAGTCTTATATTAATCACAATCGTCAATCAAACAGCTTTTTGCTAGCTGGGATAGATACATACACACATACATAAGTAAATACAATTTTTATTACATACTCAGAAAAAACTGGGTAATTAATTGCTCTTACTCAATAACATACTTTTCAATGAGAACAACATACCCTCTTCATTACTTAGAAGTAGTTGTCTAATAACAAGATTGTGTTGTGTAACGTAATAATTTATTTGTCAGATATCTAAAAAAAAAAAATAAAATCTGCATACACTTTCGCTGAAAAAGCCACTTAAATTAGTTATTATGATTCTCATTTTACTTTAACTTAAGTAATTATATTTTCGACGGATGTTAATGAGGTTTATGACGGGTTTAAAACCGACTCTAAAGGTTTTTTCTAAGTGTTTTTGTAAACCGTAACGTACAAATGTAACAAACCTCAGTTTTGTTCTTAGGAAGCCGAATATAATACATTATTGATAATGAGTTCTGTAAGTTCATACAATAAATTCGATGTTTGACTTTTTAAAAAACAGTAGTTAAATAATATTTTAAAAGTAATGACTTATTCAACTCGTTATTTATAATTGAGAAGGCTGCTTTATTCATTATTAGTAAGTAGTTATTTAATGACATTAAGGTAATGACTTCACAAAATCCCTATTTGTAAGCGAGGATGGTAATGACTTATTTAAGTCCCTATTTGTAAACGAACAGGATAAGTACTTGCCTCCAATGACATCGCCATGTTAAAGTCATGGGTTGAAATGCCAAAAGGTAATTACTACAACTACTGTATTTTTTTCACTTTAACTCATTACAAAGCAATGCAAGATTCTGCCGAATACCTACACGTAGTGAGGGGTATATAAGATCTTATTTATATCTTTTGGGTTTTCAAGATAAAATAATAAAACATTAAAAATTAAATTTTATTTGTTTTTTTAATTTGAAACAACATGATATTCAATCGGTGAAATTTTTTAAGTGTTGTTGATTCAGAATCAGTTTGCTGATTCTTACACTTTGAACGCTAAATTACTTATAAGGAATATATAATAAAAAAGAATTATGTATATTTAAAAAAAATGTTAATTGCTATGAAAAACCCCCAAAATGAAAAATAATTTTTTAAATAATCTTTGTTTTTAGAAAAAAAGTTACCAACAAGAAAATAATATTAATCAAACAAATAGTCAACATATACAAGTCTTAATCTTTTGGGGAAAAAACATGAAACATAATGCCATAGACTTAACCATAAATATGAAAGTTTTTGCAACAACTCCTTGAGAACCTTTCAAAAATGACAAGAAACCATGAAATGAATCTGCAAATGTCACTTTCTTTATCTTCCTGCAACTTTTCAAAGTTCAATTATTTACAATTTTTATATATGTATGTGTATGTTAAGGACTTATGCCTACTACTAATGTATGTGTGTCTGTATATATTTACTGTTCTCTAACATTTTACCTAAAATCATCTATGTTCGTTTGCCTGCATAAGCTCGCCTTAATGTCATGATGTTTGACAGCAGTAACAACCGTAACAAATATGAATGAAACATTTTATAACAAATACTTCTTTACTTACACATATCAATGTACATGGAAAACATGCATGAATATCACACATGTTTGTATGTGTAAAACACCTTTAGACAAACAATAGCAATAACAGCAGCAGCAGCAGCAGTAACAACAAAATGCCTTTTATTATCCCATTGTGCATGAAACAAGTGAGAGCGAGAGACCAAAAACATTTTAAAAAACAAATGGGAAACAATGGGAAACTTTAACGTTTGTAATTTCACGCGCGAGTTATTCTTTGGGGGGAAAAAAATACCAACTAAAAAGTATTGCTTTACATACATAAAATATTTTATAATGTTGTATTTACATACATACACAAACACATACTAGTGCAATGTCAAAATGTAAATGTCAATGTCTATAAGCGAAAGGTAGCAAAATGACAGGATTTTTGTTAAAAAAATAAAATAAACCAATTTAATTTTTTTCTGTTCTGTTCAAGTTATTTAGTCTGTCATTTGTCTATTTGATATGCTGGTGTTGTTGGTACTTTGTTCTCCTCATCAAAACAAAAATGTATGGTCATGTATTACACCTATTCTCATGTATGTATGTGTGTAATACGCCTTTGAATATGTTTGTTCTACGTTTAGTAGAATTCATTTGTTCTCTTTTAAAGCTTCATCCTGTTTATTTGTTTGTGTTAAATTCTTTGTAAAGGCTTGGTAATATAAGTGTGTGTGTGTGTGTGTGTGTATGCGTGTTCTATTGTAATTGTCTCACGATTTTACTTCCGGTTGGTGTTTTTTTAAACACACTTACATAACTAAACATACAATCATATGAATGTTTGTTTTGTTTGTAAATACAAAAAAACTTTGCTACATTAAACAAGTTTTTTTAAATCTTTATTTAAAAATGCGGCAAGTTTTTAATTGTCTCATAAACCTCCTAAACATTAAATAAACTTTTTGCTTAATTTGAAAAGATAATTTTATGACATCAATATATGAATATGATTTCAGGCACGTAGGCTTTAAGATTACGCTTGTCTTAATTAATTAAACTTTATTTTGCCTTTCTATCAAAAAAATGTGTTTGGTTTGTCGGTGAAAGTGTGGGATTTTTCATATTTCCATTCATAGTCGTGAAATCGTTCTAAAAACTATTGCATTTAGTTTATTGATTGTATCGCGGGCCTTGTGACATGTTGTCGCACAGTGTAGCGTTTTCATATAGGGAGCGGCCAAAAATAGAAGGGAATATCGTAGAGTAACAAGATTTGTCACACTTGTTAAAATTCGCCAAGATTACAGAAGCCTAAAATTTAGTAAAAAGCCTCGCAAGGATTCGTGTCCCTTCCGAAATTAAAAAATGTCATAAATAAAGAAATAATAACAATAACTTCATGAAATTTTGTTTACGCACTAATATATTTAGAGTCTCTGCCTAATTGTGTTTACTTCGGAGCAAAGATACGTTTCGCTTAAAAATTAAAAAAAAAATACAACAAAAACTATTTAAACTAACGAAGTATAAAATATCTAAATTTTAGTAAAAATTTGCGTAGGGATTCGTATCCTGAAATTAAAAGGTGTCATAATAATTAAATAATGATTGCAACTTTCGTACACGCATTGCTTATAATATCTTTTGTGTCTCAGAAATGTCCTTCTAAAAAAATACAACATTTAAATATAATAAAATATAAATTTATTAAAAATTCGCCAAAGAATATGCTTCCTTTTTATACTTTACTATACTATACTATACTATGTATGTGCCTTAAAAATGAAAAACTGTATAATAAAAGAAAAAAACAAGTAGGAGCGCTATATTCGGCTGTGCCAAATCTTTTATATCCTTCACCATGTGTATTTATGTATGTATTCGTGTATATGTGTACTTATGTATGTACGTATGGGTTTACATGTACGAAAGGTATTTAAAGTCTTCGAAAACTTGAATTTTTATGATATTAATTTTAGTCCATATACATAGGGTTTTCGCCCATATCTTTGCTGATTCTGGGCCACTTCAATTTTTTTTCAAATTTCCAACCAACCAACAATAGAACTTGTAAATGCAATAACGACAGTTAAGTCAACAAAATTATTTGCATATTAACAAAACAAATTGTTAAATTTAATGTTCCCAAGAGGTGACGCTGCCTGGCCTTTCTATGATGATATCCCTTTTTCGCTCTTTTTCACTTAATTTTTAAAACTCGAAAACCATGATGAAATTTGTTTGTCTTTACCGGAACCCCCGGGGGTAGTTAGAAAAGCATCATGATGAAATCTCCATCATGGTGCTAATGCCCTCGGGGCAAAAGAGGCTGCCTTAGCCTCGGGTGGCTGGACCAAAATTGGTGATTCACCGGTACCAAGGGAACCAGTAAGCCCCCGGGACTTGTCTTAGACTGGTTGATTGGTTGAGGTCCCTTCGGAGTCCACGTGGTGGCTGTGGTTTGATACCTGGGTTTTGCATTAGCAGAACTTAGCAGGAAAAGGTGTCAATTTATGCTGATGTTCGTTCTTGGACTTACTTCGGACGGTTGAATACACATCTCTATGAGTGTTACTAATCACACATGCTGTGCAAAGAAGGTCGGAGTCCTGGCTGATGCTTGTGCTAGTGACAGACTTTGGTCAGCCGGACCTTATCAGACTCTACCAAGTAATAGGTAGGTCTGACAGCAAAAGGGAACCTAGATAGCCCGAGCTCTTGAGCAAGGTGCCTGCCTACTCTATTATCCAGAATCATAATGGGTGGATAAGTTGCTACCTGTGTGTTCCTTGCAAGTCATACAGGGGGGGCGATGGTTAACGCATAATAATTTAACTCGTGGTTGGACCGCTGTCTGGTAATGTCACTAGGTGACGGTAATCTATTTCACGTATGTCTTCACCGGAATTTGATCCTAGGGTGCTTGATTTTGTAGGCAAGCACTTTAACCACTACACTACGTCGGCACATAAAAACAATTTTTCGTTTGTTTATTTTGTAATTTTCCAAAATTTCCAAAAACTAATTGTTTTAAATTTAGATATCTTTTGTTTTTTAAATACCAACAAAATTTTAAATTGTATTAACAAAAAATTTGTTAAACCATAAATTTAATTTCAACAAAAAATTTTGTTAACTTCAATTTGCCGATATTTTTTCTGTGAACACTCAAAAGGATTGATATAAGGTAACCGATGGTTGAAATTACAAAAGCAGAAAAAATTACAATTTAGTTGATTTAAAATCAACAGCAATCAACCTTTTTATAGGACTTTCTTTCTTTAATTCCCGAATACCATTCACTTAAGAGTAAAAAAAATATTTACTTCCAGCAAACATTAATTTGATTTAAGAATAAACTTTTTTTAATTGGCAAAGATTGGTTGACTAGTGAAAACTTGTGATAATTAATGGGTGTTCATAAAAACTGTTCTTCAACAATTGCAGAATTAAGAAATTTTGTAATTAAATCTCTAAAAATGTGTTGGTCTTTTTCTAAAATTGATTGCCTTTTGTGTCACCAACTGTATGTAAAAACAGAAATACAGAAATTTTTATAAAACCAAAAATTTTTTCTAACCGACCAATGTTTATTATTGTTTATTGCTTGAAAGCTTTAAACCATTACACCATTTAATTTCAAATACTTGACCTTTTGTAGAACTTTTAGCACAACTTGGCTTTTTTCTATCATCTGTTTTCTTAACTGTTTCTGACAACACTGTTGCTTATATGTAATATTTACCATAGAAATTATTTAATCTTTAAAAAATATTTTTTTTGCTTTTTCTCTCGAACAAATTTTAATCAATTAACTTTTCAAAACATTTAAACATCTTGTTGCTTTAGCTAACATTTTTTTTGTCCTCTACCTTTATACACTTGAAAACCATTAACGTTTTCTCGAATAGTTCAGGAGATGATGTCATGTTATTTTTAAGTTAGACATATTCAAGGAACCTTATGAATAACAAAAAAAATAATAAAAATAGTAAAAGAAAATACATGCAGAAAAAACCATTAAAAACATTGTCCATGTTACGTAGCATCAACACTAGCATCATCAGCAACATTGTTGTCCTTATACTGGTCCTCATCATCTCCATCACTAACTGCAGGAAAGGTAAGAAGTCCCGCTGCAGTATTGTCATCATTATCATCATCAGCTTCATTATCAAGTGTACTTACCAATACAATTACACACACACAGACTTGTCATTTAGCATTTAGTTCATGTTACAACATGAAAGTAAGTTTTTTTTTTATTGTTGCTGTTGTTCTGCTCGTTTACAACTAGAAAATCCCACTTAAGAAAACTTTTACATAAAATTTATGTCTAAATTGGTAGAAATACAATTAAAAAAGAGGGTTCTAACATGCTCAGACATGCACACACAGAAACACATACATATTTAAGCTTCGGAAAAAATGTGTAACGGTTTTCGTTTGCGGACAGTGTTGCCAAAAACAAGCCAAATTCTATATATAGATAAATTATTTGAAATTAAATCTTGTTTAACAGAGCCATAGAAATATGGCAACACTGCATTTATAGTTAAATGTTTTTTACAGGAGTGAGAATGAGACAAATTTAGGTTTATGTGTGTGTGTGTATTGTTAAAATATTTTGTTATTACAAAACCCTAATACGATTATGTTGTAAATTTAATATAAAATAGAAAAAGGTGTCTTCACATTGCAACAATTGAAAATAAATAAAAATTTTAAAATGACTTTTTATGTGTTAGTAACCCTAGTGGTATGCGAAAATCTTTGATTTGTGTATTTAGGAAAAGTGGTGCTTTAAAGGACACTTTGAAAAAGTTTCTAACAAAATTTGTCAATTAAAATAAAATTTTGGAAAAAAAAAACAAATAGAAAATCCCATAAAATTAGAAACTTTTTGTTTAATACAAAAGTTTCTAAATATTTTTTTTTTGTAAAATGTCACAATTTGCTAAATGAGAACTAAAGAATTATTAAGCAAATTTGTAGAAACCATTAAAGTGTTTTAAATGTAAAAAAAGTTTAAGGGCCAATTGCAGCATGAAAATATATTTTGTAAACTTAAGCCTTCAATATATAAAATAGGGTGCACTGTTCGCAGTGATGCCAACGTCAAAATACTTACATATCTAAAACGTGTTAGGAGCTAAAAAGAACAACAACGAAATTATTCAACATTTTTATCATAAAACAAACAAGATTTATTATATTTTTATAAAATTATAGAAAGAGAGTTGTAAATAAAAATTTAAAAAAAAATGTCATTCTCATGGCCACATAACAAGAATTGTCTTTTAGCATAGATGTTGTGCAAGGGTGAGAACAGCGAGTGGTCAAAAGAGGTCAATAAGTAGTTTTAAGGGTTAAAGACAAAAGCACTAAAAAAGCTACTAAGTATTTTGGCGTTTTTTTTTAACGCGGAAAATATAACACATTCATAGTTTAGGTTATAAAGAGCACTAATCCCTCTATTGCCAATTTGGAAGTTATTAGATTTAATTCCTGTCAGAGACTCTGATATACATATGTTTTACACAACAACGAGCATTAGTCTTTGTTACTTCCTTTGGTTTATCGAGTGAAAATATATTAAAATTAGCAGATTAAGGGCATATTTAGTTAGGTTGAATACATTTAATAAAATCGTTTCTGCTAATTTTAATAGAAATCTTTTTTTTGTTACATAAAACAAATCAGAACTTTCGTTTATATTTTTTTTTTTTAATTTTAATACCAAATATTTAAATCTAGAGTGAAAAAAAAACATACAAATAAAAGTTGCTGTCTGCCAACAAATGTCATATAAATCTGTAAATTTTTTTGGAAGTCCCACATTTCCATTTCACTGAACTTAGGGAAGTTTTGTTCTTTTGCTTTTTGAGGATGTACATAAGTTTATCATTTGGTGTGTAACACCAAAAACTATTTATATAAGACCCATGATCGAATAAATCGGGTGGCCTCTGCTTAGAGATGTTTTTTTTATAATATTTTTCTATGAAATTTAACATTATTGATGCCTGGAAGAGACAGAAATGTATTTTTTATGTGTAAAGTTTGACAGAATCGAAAGCAAAAAAAAATCAACTGACTTTGAGGCTACCAGATTAGTTGTACCATATTTGAGAACCAACAAAATGTATGTTTGTTTGGTTCTGGCGACTTTCAAAACAGACTTATCAATTACCGCCTGAAGGTGGAAAACATTCTCAAGGTGAAATTATTCAGCTAAATTAAAAAAAAAACTCACCCAAAGTGTTAATGGTTTTTAAACTTTGGTACTAAAACTTAGCTAAATCGTCTTAGCAAAACGCATTTGAGCTTAGAAAAGAATATATTCATAATTAAACCAAACGCATTTGCACTGAAAAATTAAATCAAAAAGTCACACGATATATTTACCGCTGTTTGATGCAAATTGTGTGCTAAAAAAAAATAATTTAAACCAATTAAAATCTAAGTCAGTCTCACAAATATTTTGATCACAACAAGTTTTGCCAAAACAATACAATAACAAATTGTAAACAAAACAAGCTTGTGTACGGTAGTTAACGCCGATATAAATATAAACAGAATTTAATGCCACTTGCAACACAAAAATAGTTAAAAAATTATATCTTCTAAACTACTTTCCGATTTATTTCAAACTAGAAACGTGTAAAAAAAAGGAGTCAGGCTTCTATATTATAATTTTTAAAAAGAAAACGATTAAACTAGACCCAGCTTCGGTGTAGTAAATTTGACTACCCTATTAAGGATTTTTTTGTAATTGCGTTTTCTAGTGAATGTAGAATTAGTTATTTTGGTTTTTTGTTACAGAAAATTGTTCATGCTTTATTTAAAAAAAAAAACTTAAACGATTTGTTTATTATACTTAGAAAACCGAACAACGAACTAAGCCATGAACTACTTTAGTGGAACCCCCAGAGTTACAAAATGCGCGAAAGGCCTAAAACAACCTGCAGAAATACAATTTTTAAAGACATCGACAAGGACATAAAAAAAAGCATTAGACCGAAACAATTGGTAGTTCCATGTAGACAGCCTATGTTCCTAAAGGCATTTGCTTAAATATATATATAGGTCATTTCACGTCAAGTGGACCAACTTTTAAAATCGATGTCTTCCGATGAAATTTTAGTTAGATATATTACATACCGTCGGAAAGGTTAATTTGTCTAGTTTTTCAGCAGAGGTTTAATTTTCAAGGTTTTGGAAACACTCGCACACAAATAGGAAAAAATTTAAAATAGTACATCAGGTGAAAATTGAAAAATCCTTGTTTTGAGGGACAAAATATTTTTTTTATAGATATGCCAATCGCATTCCACTAAGCGACCACAAAGGTCTTAAAGAAAATGTTTTAAGCTTTCTTTTGAGCAAAAAAAAAAAGGCCCATATTGAAAAAAAATTTTTTTTTTTAATTTCATTTTGCAAAAAAATTTATTAAAAAATTTTTAATTTTTTAAAAAAAAAATTTTTTTTTGAAAAAATTGAAAAAATATCTATCTAAACTACTTTGGACAAATTTTGCTAAGAGCAATAGGTAATAAGTTACATGGATGAGAAAAAACACCTGGTTGGTCAAAAGGTCAAATTTCGACCCCTTCTAACTCAGAGATTTCTTGGCCGATCTTGTTGAAAAATTGTCTCTAAGCTACTTTCCAATAGGACTAACTATGGTGCAAATTTCATCCCGATCGATTTTTTAAGTTGGCCCACTTGACGTGAAATGGCCCATATATATATATATATATGTATATAATTTTTAAAAACTATTTTTACAAAAAAAGTTTTTATAAATAATTTGTTTAAATTAGATTTAAATGCACTAATTAACGAAAATAATCATTTTATTTTGAGAAAATTTTTTCTTACGATTTTTAACGAAGAAGAAAGAGTTAAGAGCAAAACAAATTCTTTACTTCTGTACAAAATTTTGAAAAATACTTTTTTATCTTTTTATATCTTTAAATTTTACTACATTCATCTTCATTCTCAATTTCTTAGAAATATTTTTTTATTGTGATAATGAATTTTTACATCCATCATTATCACAATAAAAAAAAATTTCTAAGAAATTCAAAATGAACTTGAGCCACAATAAAACCAAAAACAATTGTCTTAAAAAACAAATTAAAGTTCGTATTAAAAAACATTTATTAAAAAATTCGAATAAAAATATTATAATTTAATAGCAAAAAGAATTTCCTTTCTATGCAAATTCTCTATTAATAGTATATTTTTTTTTATAAATGCTTTATTTTTATTTTATTTGCAATCTAAAGCCCTAAAAACACGTGCTTAGTGGAGGTTATTTAAGATTCGTTATGACCGAATATAACATAACAACTTGTACTTTTATCCATATAACAGAAGATTTCATTTGCTTGTAAAAAGTGAAAAAAAAGATATGGTTGTAAAAAATTCTGCTCTATCGTAAGGGATAATAATATCAAAGCAATGCAAAAATGTACAAAACTCTTTCCATCAGGTTATTATTAACATTTTTACGGTGTCACTTTGTAGTCTTCACTATTTTGTCGGAATGGATTTATTTTTTTAGCTTATTTTTGTAGTTTTTTTTTAAAGATGGCTGGCTACTTAAAGTTTTTAAACAAAACATAAGAAAAAAAAAAGGAAAAATGAATAAAAGGTTTGAAAGGCTTTGAAAGTGCATAAAATCTAGTCAATACTTTTAACGTTACCATTAGAGCAACTTAATTTAAAAATTATACAAGGTGGGCCAAAAGTCATCATTGGCTCTCTAAAATTTGACCTTAAGGAACCATGGTGTATCGGGGAGTGGAAGTAGTGGATCCATCCTGCTAAAACCACATCTCAGGTCTGTTTTCATGAGCTGGACGTAAAAAATGTTTCATCATAAACCGATATAGGATATAGAAGTAAGTCCCAATGATATTTTTAGATGAATTGCCACACCACACTGTACACCAAATGGAGTACAATTGACATTGAAAAATTGCGCTTGGATTTTCAGAACACCAGAACCTACAGTTCTGCTTATTAACAAGATCATATAAATGAAAATGATGTTATGGAAAATGCTCTCAAATGAGCGAAATGAAAACGGGTGTCATTTAAGTGACATTATTTTCCATACTTAGTTTTTTTTTTTTTAAATCCATTTATGTATATTGAATCTTTCTTTATAGAATTTACAATAAGTATTAAAAACTTAACCTAAAATTCAAAAGTACTAGTCCTTCGAAGACGCCCATGGCCTTCAAATAAAAGTAGCTCCCTTGCAAGTGGATTGGGGTGAAATAAAATTTTCATCCTGTAGTTGGTGCATGGGTTTTTGATTTCCTCTTTGATTGTTGCAACGTTAAAATCCCTATGGATGTTATTATTTCTGATGAACGATGGAGCATAAGTTATAGTTCGTAAGATTTTTTATTGTCTTCTTTGTAGTTTCTCAACGTTAGATGAAGAGGCTGTTCCCCATAGCTGGATGCCATATAGCCAAATTGGTTTTATAATTGCTTTGTACCGAAGAACCTTTAAGTCTAGTTCTAGGGATGATCGTGGACCAATTAGCCAGTGAAGTTGTGTAGTTTTCAATTTAATTTGAGTTATTTTTGTCGCGATATGGTGGGCCCATGTAAGACGCCGGTCAAGGTGAATTCCAAGGTACCGCACATGGTTCTGTTCTGGTATTCTAACATTATTTATGTTTATTGGAGGACAAAGACATACTTAGTGTAAAAATATTTCCATTTTGTATATTATATAATCTGAAAAAATATATATAAACAAAAAGTTTTTAAATTTTTAGACCTCATGGCCCACCCTGTGTTAAATGGATTATCCTAGATAAAATATAGCTTTTGGCTATAGGATAAAAGTTTATTAGACCAAGACCTTATCCAAGAATTCTAATAATTCCATTCAATAGTATTGTTACGTAATAAGTTTAATTCATATCGTAATTGAGCACGCAAGTGGCACTTTAATATTAAAATAGATACTTCAAGGCAAAACTTATTTAAGACGAATGCCATTACCTTTGATGCATCGTTTAGCAAAGACTAGAACCTTTAAAATTAAATAAGGTTGCATTTAATTATAGCCTAAAAAAACAAGCATCTCCTCTAACTTGCTGGAAGATGAAGCTGAAGAGAAACTTAAAAAAAACCAGATCAAAACCTAAACGCGTAAATATAAATAAGATGAACGTCTTTGCAAAAAAAAGCATTCAGTTGGCAAAATTCTACAATCTCGTTTAAATTATTCTAAACTAAATGAATTTCATTTAAAACATATTTATGACCTTAACAAAAGAAACTTAAGAAACATAAAAAAATTATAATTTAATAGTAATTTAAAAAATTGTTATAATATCTTAGGCCTTAAAACTCTTAACACTTTGTACCTAAAAGTAGGCCTTAGTTTAAATGAAGTTTATTTTATGGCTGACAGACAATTAAAAATTAAAATGTTGCCACAATTAAATGTTTTCCTTAAATTAAAACCTCCTTAAAAAACATTTCTAAATTGTTCTCTAAACTGGGTGTATGAAGTAAGTGTGTCGTTGTTTGTAATTTAAAATATGTAAGTAGATAAATTAAGCCGCAAATTGCAATTTAATTTCAACTTGACACATTGAATTGCATGTTGGTGTCTCAAACAAGTTGTTAAAAACACTCATATAAATATACAAACACACTCTCTCTCTCTCTATCTGCCTCAATATAAAAAAAAAATGATTGTTAAAGATACCAGATAAAACACAACCAGGAACAAGAAATAAATAAAGCAACTCGGGTAGGTGCCCGCATTGAATGAATCACTAAGAAAAACTGTAGAAATTAAACGTTTAAATTTTCCTTAACAAGTAAAAATACTTTAAGCGTTTTTTTTAAAGCTGTTTCTAGCAGCTCCTCTTTTAGACGTCTGTTTTATTATCAGAGAAATTTCCTTTATTACTTTTGCTTACTTTGTTACAGTTTGCTTTAAGAAAATAGACACAAGAAAAGTGTAAATGTTTAAATTATAGAAAGAAAGAAAAATGTTTTACTCTTTTCGCGACCCACTTGGTGGAGGAGAATGCAACACCACAAAAGCAAAATAATTTATAGCATTTCCAAACAATGGGAAGCGAAAAGTAATTAAATTTTTAATTTTCATTTATTCTTTCTTTTTTTTCACTTTCTCACCATTTACCTCATGTTCAGGTTGAAGCAAATTAAAAATAAAAAAAAGAACTTTTGCTAAAGGTTTGAGATATTAATAAAATAATGAAAAGGGAAAACTTTAAAAGTGTAATAAGAATAAATGTGATAAAAGATTTTTTAATATTTATTTAAAATATTTAAACATACTTTTTGGAGATTTTACTTAGTAGCTTTAAGGTATGTTTTGGCAACTGTTTTAATTAAAGTTTCTCACCTTTAGTTGTAGTAATAAGTTCAAACAAAGGACTGGTCCATTGTTTACATAATAATTTACAGGAAAAGCTCGGTATAACAAACATTCACATTAATATGTACAACTTATAAAACAAACGATCATCCATTTTTCAACCGGCTTAACGAACGCCTAAGCTAAATAACAATACCCTTAATAGATTTTAATTATTAAGATGAGAAATAAAATTTTGAACGTATGTAAAAAAGGTGTAAATTATTCTATAGTATCTTAAAAGTATGGGATACCAAAGCATTTCATATGCATTTTAAAAAAGATGGAAAATAAAATTGTAAAAAAACTACAAACGTTGTACTTTAAATCGCCTGTCACTAAAAAAAATTTGAATATTTCAGAATGGAAAAACATACTCACTTGGTTTCTATGTCAAAGAAACAATCACGTTCGACTTAATAGAGTTTCAGGTAACATTTAATGTAGATGATTTAAACACTTGGAATAAGGATGCTGTTGATTATATTAATTTTGAAGGTTAAGAAAATGAAATAAACGTTTCACTAGCGGAGTCAGAAGGTCCTAAAATTAAGCACTCAGATCCTATAAAAGGGTTTGTAACCTGTATTTTATGGTGTAAGCAAATGTTTAGAATACCTTTTGGGGATATCTTGCATCTCCTTAGCCATTGTGTTGATTTATACTTTGCGAGTTTGCATTAAGTTCCCTGTGGAAATAACGTTTCTTCGGCTTATCCCTTTTACACATTAAAAAGTTTTCTGGCTACAATGTCTATAAGTATTTTAACTGCTTTAATATTTGCTGCTTAAGCTGTTATCGTTCTGAGGACGCTTCAGACTCTAAGACAGTTTCCTTAAAATTTTACCCCTATATCCTTCTTTGCCACTGGCATTCAAGATCTTTCGAACCAAGTAAATTTTGCCTCAAACCGCCTTTTTAAAGCTCGTTCAATATGTTTCCTAAGACAAGACTGTCATTTAGGATAATATCAAAATGCTTTGTGGTCTCTAACAAAATTATTTTAGATGACCCCACTTTAATCGACAGGTTCATGTTTCTCTTTATATCACTTATTGAAACCAACTATATTTTGTACTTTTTCGATGCCGGAAATTTATTGACGTTGGCCAAATTCTTTGGCTTTTTTTGATTTCTTTTACATGTCTTGCTTGGAATACAATAGCAATATTATTCGCGATAAAATATGCTCTTGTATTTAATATTTAACAACTGCAATCCCAAGACTAAACCTTAAGGAACACCTGATGTACCATTAAAATTGTCTACGTCTCCTTCTTTTTGCAATCAATATTCTATTTAAAATATATTTTTGTATTTTTTTGATCACCAAATCGAGGACATAAATGTTTTTGAACGACGATATTAAAAGAAGTCCAGCCTGCAGCACTGACATTTTGCTATTTCCCTACAATAGGTTATCTTGCTACCCTAAGCCCCTTTTGGTTATTGAAGGGCCATTAGAATTTTCAAAGGTTTTTTGCAATCTACTTTTGCATATAATCTTCTTAAGCCACTTATCAACAGCATCTAGACAAGAGAACAAACTAAGCGATTTGGAATCTCTAATAACTTTACCTGGTTTAGGTTCAAGTATTTATAAGTTTTTGCTTTTTATAAGACATTCTTAAAATATCTGTGAAGCAGAGCAGGTTCTAATAAAAGCCTTAGTTGGGATACATTTAATTCCGAAAGCTTTATTGGTTTTGATTTTCCACAATTCATATTTCACTTAAAGTCGTGGGATGACTTTGGCCTGCTAATGGTTTTCGTTTTGAAAAAAATACTATTTTTATTTTCACATACATACACAGAGGGAAAAAACCGTTCGAAAAACACCAAAATTGACACCATCCGTTGTCAAAAGTGAGCTAAGCACGTTTTTTCTTGATTTGACAACGGATGGTGTCATTTTTCTAAGAACACCTGGTTCTTATTTCAACGACAGCCGTTCTTGTTTTGACCACCCTTCGTTCTTATTTCGACAACAGCCGTTCATAATTAGACAACGCTTCGTTCTTATTTCGACAACAACCGGTCTTGTTTTGACAACGCTTAGTTCTTATTTTGATAACGAACGTTCTTGATTGATGAACAGGTCGTTCAAAACATTTTGTTTTTGATTTGACAACATTTGGTATTTTTTATTATTTCGTTCTTAATTTGATAACATTTGGTCTTAAATTTGTGAACGGATGTTCTTGAAAAAGTGAGAACGCTTTGTTCACAATTTGACACCAGCCGTGCATAATTTTAGAACGTATTTTTTCCCTCTGTGTACACACATAATATAATTTGCACCAAAATCTTGTGCATACATATGATGCTCTCACTATAGTCTAGTACAAAATTCAAACAATACTTTTGCCCAGCATAGTTTCACAGACTCTACAACACTCCACTCTATATCTTCTGTATATGTGACAGCGCATAGAGAAAGGGACCTAAGGGTAAAAAAAACAATTTTCACTTTTTTTTTTTTTTTTGATGTGGACAACATCTGAGCATCGAATGAGACCGATCCCATGCCCCAAAAGTGTTCCCTCCCAGAGATATGCGCGTTTCATAAAAGTGAAGTCGACGATTCTAAGCGCAAACAGAAAGGGACCTAACGGTAAAATTTATTTATTTTCATTTTTTCCCCTACTAAATTAACAAAATAACTTGATTTAACGAAACTACAAAAAATTTATTTTTTTCCTTATGAACAATTTAAAAAAATAGAAAAATCATTTTAATCGACGGTTCTTGCGAATTGGTTCCTTAGAACTTGACGGTACCGGTCCTTTATTTTTGTTCGATTTCTTCTTAACGTCTGCTGCCTCCACTTCTTGAGGATTGTCCACTTCCTCGGAATCCTCCTCTTCGTTTTCATTTCCAGAGACCAAAGGAAGAGGAGCAACCTAATCTTTTTTTGAATCGTCAAAACATAAACCCCGGATCTCTTTATACAAGTACCATTGACGCTTCATTGATAACCCTGGTGACGGAATTATAATTGGTTTGTCATCGAAACTGGTATTGTTACTCAGATGTATGTTTTCATTTATGCTGGCTGAATTAGCAAACAGTTTACATTGCACTAGTGACTGAGCAATAAATACAAAGTGATGATACTTCGATATTCCAACTAAAGTTTTATATTTAGTGGAGAAGTATTCGTCCCATTTTCCCTACTCAACAACAGGCTCACTTGAATCTTCTTCTTCGAATTCGTCCACCATTTCATCCTAAAACAAACAGTAAGAATGTTTTCAGTTTTAAATTATTTTCGCAAATAATATAATAAGGTTATGTGA
>NDXZ01030106.1:0-12034 GCA_003055125.1 Paykullia maculata
CTAAGCGACCACAAAGGTCTTAAAGGAAATGTTCTAATGTTTTTTTTTAGCAAAAAAAAAAGGGCCCATTTTGAAAAAAAAATTTAAAAAAAATTTTATTTTGCAAAAAAATTTATTAAACAATTTTTTTGAGATGATAGATTTAACAGTGCTCTTTACATATCATAAAATGTATTTAAAATTAATAAATAAATAAATAAAATGTGTGGGAGGTGCGACGCCCCTTATTTTTTTTTCATACAACCCGTCTCCTGAAAATTACGAATCAAACAAAAAAAACTTCAGGCAAATCGATCCAGCAATCGATCACATACATGGACCATTTCATTTTTATATGCATATAGATTGTAATTTTTACCAATTCATATAACAAAACAAAAAAATTCGGCTTCGTCCTAAAAAAGTAACTTCTGTCGGACGCAGCTTATTATTATTATTATTGTTTTGTCAAATAGTTTTTTATAAATAAAAAATGAACTTGCAGTTTATACGGGAATAGTAAGCAAACAATAGCGACTAAATTTCTTACTTAATATCTTTCCTTTTAAATAGAACTTATTGAGAAGAGTTATTAGTTTTTTAATGAGAATGGAGAAACAATGACATTTTGCAGCCTCTATAATCTGGGCTTAAATCAGAGTTCGAAAAAAAAGTATACTTACATAATGTATTTTTTGTGAACAGAAACTCAAAAACATTTTTAGTGTTTGTGAATTTGTACACAAACGAAATACGGTACAACGACGAACACTACGATAACGTACCAAATTATTTTAGTATACACGTAGTGTACTTTAGTGTACCGGTTGTGTATTTACCATTCAACTTTTTATTGAAAAAAGAACAGAAATATTTTGTCGCCTTAAAATAAATGTGTATGTGTACTGTTCGCGGGAAAATACGCCATGGTACACTATCGTACAGAATCTTAGTGTTTTTTTTCGAACTTTGGTTTAAATTTCGGCATCGTTATCAGTTGAAATTCCATAACGATTTAAATGCAGATTTTTATTGATATAAAATGTCTGTCGTCATTTGTTAATTGTACTACAATAATTTCTACCGCAGCTATACTTATAACAAAAATGTTACATACACATACATACATACAAATTTAAATGTACAATACATAACAACAACACTATATGATCATCTTGTAATATTCACAAGTGTATTTAAAGCGTTTAATCGCTGTTGTACTTTCAATAAATAAACCTTATCGCTTTTCCTCATTTATAACCTCGAAAGAAAAGAAATTAATAATAAGTTGCATTGGCTTTAAAAATGAACACAAATATGTTTTAAGCATATAATTTTAAATAATAATTATTTATTTCTTTGCAAAAGAAGCATATGCGTAATTTACGTTTTTAATATATTTTTAAAATTTAATTTATACATATAAAAACTAAAACAATTTCTTAATTCAAATTGTCTTTCAGTTGAAAAAAAAAATCTTATCTATACATATGTATATACATATATGTATATAATTATATAAAAAAATAGCAAGGGGTGATAGACGAACATTGAAAATCTGTATTATCAAACTAATAGGGACCAAAATGAAATAAATCACAATTAGAACTTTAAAGTCTTTGTTAGGACAATAAAACAAAATGATTTATTAGAAACTACGGTAATAAAAAAAGGCTTTTAATAAATGTGATACATATGAACATACATATGTACATACATATGTATTATAATTAAAACAGTATAAATAACTTGTTCATAGTTAGAGAAAAGTTTAGCTTCCATTATGTGCGAATGTATTTATGTATGTCTATACTGTTGCATACAAATTGTTGGTCAAACAATTATAATTTTCAGAGTTTCATAAAATCACTTATGTACCTACACTTACATTAATATTTGGGTTTTTTTTTATTTAATTGAATTAATGTATGCACTATTGTAAATTGTTCTAATGGATCATGAGAGGAGCATTTTACTATACAATTAAGGGCTTTTATATTGTTTTGTATTTTTTTACATATTAAATGATAGTGGTTTGATATTAGCAACTGATGACATACGTCTTACTCGGCCCATCATTTTACGTTCAATGTCTTCTAATGATTTGCCCTGAGTTTCGGGTACATATAGAATAACAAAGAACATGCCAATAAAGCAAATAACCCCGAACAACCAGAAAGCTCCGTGACCACCAATAGATTCTTAAAAGAGAGAGGAAAAAAAAACAAAAAAATACATAAAGAAGTTGCAAGAATACATAACATATTTCTTATACATACCGATCATATCTTGAAAGGTCTTCGTGACAATAAATGTACATGACCAATTAAATGCAGTAGCTACGGAGGCGGCTGAACCTCTTATCTTAGCTGGTAAAATTTCACCCATCATAAGCCAGGGTATGGGGCCAAATCCCAAGGAGAATCCCAATATATAAACCACAAAACTTGCTAAAGGTAACCAGCCAACATTTGAAACATCCATGCCAGTAGATTTGCAATAGAAAAAGCCACCCAATACGAAAAGTGTAATGATCATAGCTGTATCAGAGATGTATAAAAGTATCTGTAAAAAAAAAACACATGTACATATGAAGTGCATGGCCAAACAATTATTTAAACATTGTTATTTTAAGCTATTACCTTTCTGCCTAAGCGATCTATTAAAACGGTAGCAATAAATGTGGCAATAAAGTTTACAACACCCACTATTATGGTGCAAATATTACCATCAATTGTGGAGCCGGCATCTTTAAATATTTGCACTGTGTAGAAGATTACAGCGTTGATGCCACTAAACTGCTGGAAGAACATTAAACCAAGAGATATGGATAGCGGTTTAAGATTGTTGCGTTTAAGAAGCTCCGTAAACTGATTCTTTGTCCCTTGGCGATCTGCATCGGCCTGAGAACGCATTAAACCTTTTAGCTCCGGCTCTACATCAGCTTCCTTGCCGCGTAACCAAACCAATGCTTTGCGTGCTCTTTCTTCTCTATTGCGCGATACATACCAACGCGGCGTTTCCGGAATGAGAAACATTAAAATCAAGAACGGCACTGGCAAGGCACCGCCCAAGAATGCCAACATCGACCAATCCAAATACGTACCAGCTACAAAACACACCAAAATGCCAATGTTGCCGAAAGCGGTGGGCAACAGACCCAATGTGCCACGAACCTCGGGCTGTATTGTTTCACCCAGATAAACTGGCAATGATAAAGACGCTACACCAACACAGAAACCAGCCAAGGCACGTCCAGCTAAAACCATGCCAACATTTACAGCGCAAGCGATTAGTAGCCAAGACACAATAAATGGTACCGCCGTAGCGAGAATAGTATTCCTACGGCCCAAATATTCAATGAATGGGCCGCCAGAGATGCCACCAGCCAAACCAGCCAATGGCATAAGACCACCAACCCAAGATGCCTACGTAAAACAAAATATGTAGACATTAATTTCAGCATGAGTTCAATATACATTTTTTTGTTTAAATAAAGTCAATTAAAAAATTTTATTTGCTAGAAAAAATATTATCAATAACACGATTCAATATTTCCTAAGATCTTTATCATATAAAATATGTAAACTTTCAATGCAATCCTAGTTTTACCAGCATCGACAATTGGTTAAAGAAAGTTTTTTACATATAAACCAAAAAAAAAACGTCGTTTTCTTTTCACAAAAAAAATATTTTCATTGTTGCCGAAAATTGCTTGGTTGTCAAATGATGAACACTAAACCACGTCAAATTAATAATTATTATAATAATTAGGGTAACTTCTTATTAAAACAAACTAAAATTAAATGGTTTTCGTTTCATTACACTCTAAAATACATATCTCTTAGAAAATTTAAAAAAAATTCTATGCCATTTCGAGAATGTTGATAGCTACAAACCATTAAGCCATTTTTCGAGAATATATTTAAAATATTAAAACATTTTTAATTTTTTAAAAATATGTTTTAAAAAAAACATTTTCAATCAAATAGTTGTAATTGTGTTCTTTATGCTAATTAAATTATTAACTAACATTTGGTTTTTAATCAATGTTTTTTTAAATTTTTTTTTTCGTTATTCGTTTGGACGGATGATTAAATTAAAAAAAATGTTTAATAACTTGGATAAAAGAAAAATAATATATTTTAAATGGCGAACAATTGAGAATAATAGTTGGAACATGTAATAAAATTTTATCAGGACTAGAAGGGGCTGTCTTGCTTAATCGTGTAATTGATAATAAAAAAATATATATTCCAAAGAGTTTTACAGACACGACTAATAAAATAATAAAAAAGGTTAAATAATAAAATTAATTAAACCTAATTAAAATCTTACAGCTTGTGTTGTTACTTCAAAAGACGTTATATTGCGATCTGTCATTGAAACAAGGGCGGGTGATGTATATGCTGAGGAGAACCCCACCACCAGTGATCCCAAAGATACACTGAATGCAGCTAATACCTAAAATGAAAAACGAAAACAATATTTTTAATTATGTATAAGTAAATGTTTAGGATTAATCCAAGGTCGAAAGTCAAAAGGATATTATTTAAACTATAACCTGAGTGTAGGTACACTTTGCTGCTGGAACATCGTCGGGCAAATGAAAAGATACATGAGTATCTGCTCTCATTAAGATTTTCATGTTAATGTTTTAATTAAATTTGTTTTGTATGAATTAAGTAAATAATTATTTGTGTTCACGTTTTGCCGTTTAACAATAAATTAGTGTGAGGAAAATCGCTTAAAGTTACATTTATGTCACTTAACAACAACAACAACAACAATATGGTGGTTGTTTCAAGAAATATAAAATTATCCGTTTTGTAACAAATAAGCACGTTCAAAAGTTAGAAAGGAACTAAAATGTAACAATATTTTGAAAATCGAATTTCATGGAATCAGCTGATATCAACAATTTAAATTCAAATTCGTTTCAGCAGCGCAATTTGCATATCAAAGGTGGACAACAACTTGAGCTTAATTCTTAGAAGAGAGAAACAATAACAAGTTAACAAAAACTGTATGAATATAAATATATGTGTGATGATCCATCGGTTCCTGATACTAAATTTATGGTATCGATTTAGATTATAATTTTAATAGAATTTTAGTTATTTACTTTAAGCCTTATTATTTAAATCTCTATTTCTAATTGCTATGGTTATATTGCAAAGTTTTCTTTGTTTTTTTTTTTATTAAAAATCACGCTCTTTTCAGATGGCGTAAACAAAAAATGATAAGATTTTTTGTTTGTTTTTGTAAAATACTATTGAAATTGCATTGATTGATGCAGCTTTTTTGATCAGCGAATGATGTGTAACGGAAAATAAAATAAGTATAAATATATGTACATTAGGGTGACAGCCAAGTTTTTTAATTTAATTTCAAAGTGTACCGGCCGAAATATTGTGGCACTAGGTCTAAAAGTTCAGTTTCAAACATTTAAACCAAATCGGACGACGTTTTCTGGGCGCGCATCGAGGTCAAAGTTCAGATATGAGCAAATTTCTCTGTTTACATGAAATAAAATTTGTGAAACTCGAAATTAACCCTAGAATCTCTTTTGGGTCAAAATGACCCACAAACTGTATTTTCTCTAAACTCTTTGAAACTCTTCATTATTTGGTGGAAATTTATAAATACTTAATCTTAATCTATGAATTGCAATAAAACAAATTAAATCAACCCTCTGACATATTTTGGGTCAATGTAGTGGACTTCACAAACTTGATTTCGAAAATTAAAATTTTTTTTTATATATAAAAAATAACATCCAAATTTATAAGTTTAATAAGGTTTAAGTTACTCTTAACCGGAATCTGACCTCAGAATTTCTTTATCGTATCAGATTTTCAAGATATCATAGCATAAAGTTTGAAGAAACCCGGTTTTTCGTCAAATTTGAGACGTTAAAACAGCGCGCGTTCAGCCTTTTTCATAAAATTTGATATGTTTTCTAAAAGTCGCACTAATTAATTTCAAAGTAAAAGTTTAACTTCTGTTATATATTGGTCCTTAATCTTAACCTAAAATTTGAAAAACCCGGTCAATAAAAAAAATTCAAAATAAAAAATATTTTAAAAATTACATATTAAACTCACAGTCTAATATTAAACCGAAATATCAAACTTAATATACTTATGTACATTTAATCTCCTGATTATGCATACAACGGAGTGGCGAAATATCAAAAAAGAAATATAAAAACTATTTTTATATAAAAAGGACCTTAAGCTTAATTAATAAATTGTGGAAAAATTAAGAAAACATAAACGAAGTGAATTTTTAGTCGTAATTCTGTGTTTGTCGTGAACCTGTCAGAGACGATATTTTAGAGCATAGAAAAAGAATCTTAACAATTCAAAAATCATTTTTATGAAAAAAGTATGACTATAAGATTCTAATTTTGCTAAAAAATTAAGGCGAAATGTAGCGTATTTTCGAATTTTTTTCATTCATAGTGAAAAATTGGATTTTTCAAATTTTAGATTAAGATATCTGAAACGTCTCGAATATGACGAAAAACCGGGTTTCTTCAAACTTTATGTTATTATATCTTAAAAACCTGATATAGTAAAGAAGTTTTAAGGAGGTCAGATTCGAATTTTGAATAGCTCAAACTTTGAGAAAACTATACTTCGGCCTCTGGGTTAAAATGTTTGACCTGTACTACTATATGAAACTTATTTATTAATTTGGATGTTATTTTTTATATATAAAATTTTTTTAAAAATTTTCAAATCAAGACAGACTGTTGGTTTAATTTTTTTATTACATTATATTTAGAAGAATTTTAAAGAGTTTAGAGATAATTCAGTTTGTGGGTCATTTTGACCCAAAGGAAAGAATAGGGTTAATTAAAAAAAAAAAAAATGTTTAAATGTACATTTTTTGTAAAAATATGTAGAAAGTTAACGAGTTTTACAATTTTTTTTATATAAATTGTAAAATTTGAATATATCTGACCTTTCACCTCGATGAGAGCCCAGAAAACGTTGCCCGATTTGGTTGAAATTTTAAGAACTGAACTTTGAGACCTACTGTCACAATATACTGGCCAGCACCCCTCAAATTTCAAACAAAATTTATTATTCATATAATCGATTATCACCCTAATGTACATACATATACGTGAGTATTTAATAGTTTACTAATCTTGTTATAGGCCTTTCACTTGTAAATTGATTAAATTTTGGTTTGTTTACAAAACGCAAAACACACGTTATAAATTCTGATGCAAAATCAAAACGAAATTGCTAATAAAGGAAAAACCTTTTTTGCTTTAAATATTTATGAAAAATTGTTATTGTTGTTAAGTTAGATGATAGTATAAGTTTAGAGTTCAAGTTGGCACTGAATTGTCTTGTGGAAACGGCATAATTGAAACATAATTTTTTACCTTAAAAAAAAACCTTTTAATCGCATCAAATAAAATGAATAATAATTCTTTATCAACTTTTGTTAAAGTTTATTGCAACGTATTTCTTTCTATGACAGAAACTATAAATTGTTGAGAAATTCATATTTAGTTTTTAATTGAATTAGCTGGAGGACTTTATATGTAAATAGATGATACAACATACATACATATGTATGTATATCTAATAGAATTAGGTGTGTATTATTAGGTGGTTATTTTTTACGAGTTGCCTATTTCTTTGCAAGCGTTGAATGACAACGAAACTACAAAACGGGTTTCTAAAGTTTCAGTATGTTTTAAATCTATGTACATACATATATGTATATTTTAAATGTACCTGAGTCCAAATGTAAATTGGATTTGTTGTTGGTCGGTAAACCTCCAGTTTTGGTTTACCATCTTCGGTAATTTGTCTGACAAACGGTACGGCATTACGTAAATTATCACCTCTCTTGCGACCCATTTCATCCATCTCGTAAAAGCGTATGCTAAACAATAAATACATTTGCACATATACACGTTATTACATTTTGCAGACAAAAGATTTTAAAGTTTTGCGACAAACCTTTTTCTGGAATCGGTACTAATAGAGCGCTGTTGCTGAAAGTGCTGCCTTGAAGAAACGTAATCGTCTTCGCTTTCACTTTCTAAATCCTTTAAATCTATAACTACAGGTTTCGTTATATCTTTGGGACGGTGTATTAGACGTTTGTGTTCGACATCATCATTCTCCTCGTCACTATCCTCACTTGATCCCTGCAACACTTTCTCCAATTTGAAACTAACACGTGGATCTAGACTTTGATGTTTACGACCCTGAAATTCACGACGAGTTTTATGAAATTCTTCCTCGGATGATGAATCTTTAAGCAGATCCTTTAAATAGCGCGTTCCTTTAAGATCTAATGATACGTGCTTTTTGGCTTGAAACTGACGTCGATTGTCATTGGCCAAAATGGTCCTTAGGTCCTTTAGTATACCTTTGTGATCTACACTTACAGCCTTTTGCTGTTGGAAGCCAGAGCGTTTCTCTTCAAAGCTGTCTTCATCACTGCTGTCGTTGCCACGTCGTTTTTCAAAAGATACGCGAGAGCCTTTCAGCGACTGTTTACTGCGTTTTAAGTCTTCGTTTGGTATTGAAACAACACTGCGTGTGTGATGGTCCCTGTGCGAGTGCTGTGTTAAAGGTGGTGGCGGTAATGGCAGTGGAGCAGGTTCTTGTGTGTTTTTTACTTTGGCACTCACTGGTAATGAAGGCTCATTAATATCATCCGCATCAATGATGGGACCAAATTGCAATGGTATTTCTGTTTCAAAGAGTCGTTGTTGTTTTCGCTGCTGCTGAATTGGTTGCTGTGGCGCTGTTGGTCTGTTGTGTTGTGATGGAAATAAAAACGGATCCTCTGGTAATATCGTATCAAGACTGGTTGCAGTATTTGAGGTTGACAATGTAGTTGCCTCATCCAAATCTACCCTTTGATATGGTTGATCTTCCTACAAAAAGTTTCCAAAAAAAAATTATTATTTTTTTTTTTTTTTGCTTAAGAATGATTTTTAACAAAAGCTTTAAGCTTCACTGTTAATCAATAAATATTACAATTTCCTCGTCGTACAAATACTTTATAACTGCATACAATGGATTATTTAAATGAACTGATAACAGATTGATCGCCTTTCGAACTGTTAAATAATTAATAAATTCTTAAAAACAAAAATTTTAATCTCTTTAATTGCATTTGTATCAATTCTGTGGTATTTACATACAGTGCCGTGCAATTTATTAGCAGTAAACATGTTTACCCGATTTTTTTTTTTTTTAATTAGACAGTCAATTTATTGCACAAATTTAGCATGTTTCAAATTTATTTAAAAGATGAATTAAAAAATAACTAAAACCGTTCAGAAAATCTAAACACAAGAAAAATCTAATTTACAGAATATTTTTTTTTACATTAAAGGCTTCATTAGTTACTATTTTATACAAATATATTTGTATGTATGTATGCATGTATAACTGTTTAACCTTTTAATTTGATTTTATATTTTTAGCGAATTTTTTTATTTTTTACCGGTTCGGCTTGAAAAACATTTCTTTAAGATTTAGCAATATTTATTTAAAATTTTTTTGAAGAATTTTAAAATTTATATTTTTTTACATTTTTTTTTATTACTTTAAAGTTTTCATGTTTAATTTTAATTTTACTTCTATTGCTTAACAGAATGCTGGTAAATTGCACGGTACAGTATACATACTACGTAGTAATTAGGAATCTCCAAAACGAAAAGTATGTTGATACTTGTTTAATTCATAGCCCCTTTGTAATCTTGTATCGTCTATTAAATTTTTCTTTTATTAATTTGTGAACAGTTGTATCTTTGCATTGTTAAACGCCAAGTTTAGGGAAAAGGCTTTAATAAAAAAAAATTACGCAAATATTTCCTAAAAGGCGTAAAAAATTGTATTGCAAAATTAATTATTGGAATTTTTTCTATGCGTTTAAAATTTTTTATTATTAATAGTTTTTTTTACTTTAAAGTTGCATATGAACTGTTAATTTAAAATTTAAATTAATTTTTTTATCACGACAACTCCTTTAATAAGTTAAAAAATATGTTAATTAGAGATGAGCGATGATCCCGTGGTTTTTAAAGAACATCGTTAACGGTGAATTAGATTTTTTAAATTAATGTTTTTTAAAAAAGCGACCAAGATCACAGTTTTTTACATTTCTTTTCTTGTTGAGAAAGTTTTTAATTCCTCTTAAATTAGAACAAGTAAAGGCGCTATATTTGGCTGGGCCAAATCTTATATACCCTTTACTGCGGGTAGGTATGTAATAAGAAGTGTAACAAAAAAAGCAGTTTTTTTTTGCTTACATTTTGGTCCTTTTTTTTAAATTTCCCAAAAGGCATGTTTTTTTTTACATGAATTTTTGTGTAAAAAAAATTAAAAAGAAAATGTTTTTTTTGCTTATATTTCGTTAAATAAGGTCCTATGCTCCTCATAGGAACGACTGGAACATATCGCACACCCAGTTCAAAAGTGACACAACTCAAAATTTTCAGTATTTCAGAATTCGAAATAAACTTTTTTTTGACGTAAATAAAAATAGTTAAAAACAAAGACGTTGGACCATTGAATTCGAATTAAAACTATTTAGCACTTAGCGTAGGGATCTATTACTATTATATTTTCAGACACAACTAAAAATAAATCACTTTTATGAATTGCAACTTTATACCATTTGAAACATAAAGAAAAACATAACTGTTTTTTAGCAACAGTTAACAACAAAAAAATACACTGATTTTTTTCTTATAGATAAACAGGTGTATTGTGCATAGTTTAAGCGAAAAATGAAAATTTTGAGTTGTGTCACTTTTGAACTGGGTAAGCGATATGTATATATATATACATATATATATATTTCGTTAATTATCGGATTTTGGTGAATCTTAGGGAAAATTCTGATTGTTTGATACCAGTAAAGGGTCCGTAGGGCATCAGGAAGCTGAGAAAAGTTGATTTCAACAGACAGACAGACGAACATGGCTAAATCGACTTCCCTATTTATAAGAACTCAGAATTTATGGGATCGCAAATAAATATTGTAAAAATTACAAACGGAATGACAAACCTTTATATACCCTTGCCACCTGTGGTGAAGAACTACATACATAAAACGACAAATGAATATTTTAGTGAGTGCCAATACTTGTCTGGTAAAGTTTTTATTTGTGGTTTTTGTCTGCACTAACACATATAAATATATGTACATGTATAAAAACATTGGAATTTTATTTAGTTATCAAAAAAAAAAAAAAAAAAAAAATAAAAAAAGAACAAAAGATATAGCAAAATCATTTGTTGGCTGTTAACAAATGTTGACACGAAGTGACAAAAAATTTGCAGAAGTATGAAAACGTTATTTTGCAAAGTAAAACATAATAAATTGAAAGTAACAACATCACAGGTAATACCCAGAAAAAAATGATGCTTTTTCTAAAGAGTGCGGCTCTGAACCGCCTCCACTTCTACTAAAAGATTACATGCGATTTCAGATTATATGAGATTCCTCGCGTAGAGGCTCTGATTGAGAGATCTAAAATTTTCTTTTTTAAGAAACTGCTAATACACTTATTTTGCACATCACTTTTGTATGGTTATAGTTTTAAAAGGCAATAGAGGAAGGAGAACGCATGCATTAGTCGCATTTATAGCTTCTTAATTAAACATTTTTTTTTACTAGACAGTTACTTAATATTTTTAGTCAATTTCAAGTTAATTTACAATATTTCTATTTGACTGATAGATTCAAACTAAAAATTTTATTAAATTCTCTTTTTTTTAAGAAAAAGCCATCAAGCCGTTCTTATTTCCAAAAAAATAACATATTGTCTATTTTCTTTTATATTTAAAATATACATACATATATATTTGAATTTTTTGTATGGAAAATGATACCTGTGGCCGACAAAATTGTAACAAATTTCAGATATTTGTGTAAAAATCTGTCATACTTATTTTAACAAAGGTCTTTTAAAGATCTGTTAACATTAATCTACAAAAGATCTTAAATTTAATTTAAGGAATATGGTATCAAACTTTTGGAAATGCTTTCGAGAAAA
>NDXZ01030113.1:0-13303 GCA_003055125.1 Paykullia maculata
AGCATACAAAAGTGATGTTTATAATAAATATATTCAGCAGTTTCTTCATACAAAACTCATGTAACCGTTCATAGAAGTGGAAGCGGTGCCCAGCTGTATTCTGCCTTACAAAGCTGCTTCCGAGGAAGTATCATTTTTTGTTGGGTTAAATAATCTATTAAACACTCCATTAAGATGAGAAACTTAAGGAAAAAAAGTAAGGAATTTTCCAAACAAAAATCGAGAATATAAAGAGAATTTATAAACATTTTTTTAAATTGTTCTTATATAAAAAAATATTTTAAAGTTCAATTCAAATAAAAAATGATCAAAAAATCTTAAAAAAAAATTTATTTAAATATTTTCTCAAGGTAGAGAAGTTTTAAAATAGAATTTTCTAAAAATTAATTTTATAAGAAAAAGTTATCAAACATTTTTTAAAAATTAAAAACTATTGAGAAAAGTGAGTTCTTAAAAATTTCGTATAAATATAATATAAATGGAATTAATATTTAAATAGGTTGTTTATAAAAAATTCTCTACATCTCTTAAATGTCTAAACAAATTATTAAACATTTTCTAAAAATATTTAATTTAAATAAGTTTTTTAAGTTTATAACAAAAAAGTTTCTTTTAAATAAAATCAATATCAAATTTGTTTAAATGAAACAGTTTATCATAAGTTTTGAATTTTTTAATTAAAAATTATCAAATATTTTCAGAAATAATTTTTTTTCTTAAAACAAGGATCTTTTCACAAATTCTCTTAAAGTAAAAAACTTTTTAAAAGGTTGTAAAATAAAAAATAAAAATAAAACAATTATAAAAAAATTTTCTTAAATTAAGGAATATGGCCGAAATTCACAGCCATTATTTGTTAACTAAAGTGATAACTATTGTTTAACTAATACGGACTTTTGTTGCCTTTACTAATAGCAAACTAAGAGCTGTGAATAAAAATCATTGGCTAAATCATTGACAGTGAATTATATGGATACAGTTTACAGTTACAGTTTTTTGAAAAAAATATGACTGAAAATGATTTTAATATTAAAACATCTTTTGAATATTTTCTTACAAATGGGAATTTATTTTTATACGTTTCTAAAAAATAAAGTTTATAAGAATAAACAAAGAATGGTTGTAATATACTTCTTAAATATCTCTGAGAGGAATGAAATACCAAAAAAATATTAAGATTAAGTAAAATTATCTTTAAATCATTTTATTGTTTTTGTTTTAAGAATCACTGCTTTGCTGTTTTTTTTCTAATGTCTAATATACAAATGCCACAATAATGCTTACTTTTTGTTTGTGGATATTATCTTATATGGGCAAAAATTAATAGCAAAACTCTGACATGTTTGCGGCTTAAGAGGAGGGAAATATTATCGCACAAAGCCACAAAAACTTACATACAAGAAATGATTTAAACATTTATTAACATTTTTATTTTGTGTATTAATTTACAAATGTGACAATTATATACTGTCATGATTTGTATAAGCACAACAGTGGTAATACATTAAAAAAACTCTATATTCAAACAATTCACATGATTTAAAAAAAAAAGAAAAAACTTTAGAAAATTCCAACAAAATATATAAAAAAAACAGAAATCATGGGTTTCTTTGCAGCTCAAAAAAAAATAAACTCAACAAATAAATTATAATATTATTATTTGTATTTTTTTAAAGCAACAATGTTGCATCATCATGATTATCTACCAGTAAACACTGGGAGGAGCATATAACCAGGCAACAGGCAACAGACAAAAGACATTCTTTTTTGCATTTCATATCTCTTTGTTCGAACATGATTTTAAATGTAACTGATTAAAATAAAACACAATGTGTGTTGTTGGTTTGTTTTGTCCATATGTTAAGATGATATCTTTGTTATTCAGTTGACAGTTAAAACGCTTTGATTGTAGAGAATAATAAATTTATCTATAAACCATGTTTAACATATTCACAAACTAAATGGACGTTAAGCATAAACAACCTTGCGAGAATAAATATAATTTACATAAAATAATTGCAAGAGATGGTAAACAAAAATGTTAATTACAGGATGCAGGTATATTTTAAAACATCAAAGTTTATTTATTTTTTTATTTTTTTATTAAAAAATTGTTTAAACACACAAATCGAGATTTGAAACAAAAGTGATATTTATACAACATAATAGTTTTTAACCAAAATATAGGCCTAAAACATAATATTCTTTTTAAATGCAAAAACATTATTCAAGTTAAGAAAAATTCAAAATTGCTCAAAATATTTTGCAGGTTTTAGCATTGTTTTATGCCACCTGCAAAACGCTTAAAACCCAAACACAAAGTTTCGTTATAATTTTCAACAAAATGCACACACGTACCACTTCACCGTAATTGTCTACTGACAAATTATGTGTTTGCCAAAATTTAGTTTTATATATATTTATTTTTAACGTATCATATAATTTCCCATCATCATTATCACACGACATGTGTGCGAGCGCATGAATGTTGCAGAAACAGAAAAAACAAAAGAAAAAAAGAAAAAAACATTCAAAAATGTTGCAATAAAGTGTTAAATACTTAGTTGAACCTCAAAAGAAAAACTACTGCTTGGTAAAAGCTTTAAAGAAAAAAAAACCTAAATAAACGCATATGTATGTAAGCCATGTTACTCGTATAATAATTTTTGTTACTTAAAATTTTTAGCCGAATAAATAAAAAACGCACATATAAACACAAACATTCGCTCATTTAAACTCATGGCATTTCAAAACAATTACAGACATTTGGCTGTTAGAGTAAATTATGTATAAACAACCACATATAACTTAAAACAATTATTATCTGATCGAAAAAAATAAAAACAATTTAAACAACAAAAACTAAATAAATAAATTTGATATAAAAATATTTTTTTTTTGGTGTCTAAAACTTTTGCATGAAGGCGATATACTTATATGTATGAGGCAGTTTTGTTTTCTTAACTCTGGCGTTTTAATTTAAAATTTATTTTCTTACTCATTGGTGTTGGAGGTTTTCATTTACAACTGCCATCGATTCGTTTCTTACTGTAAGAGTTTAACAAATGTTTTTTTTCTTTTGGGTTCGTATTTGTTCAAATGAGCCAAATAAAAAAGCACCTGTCATTAAATTGGTTTTTTTTATGTTTGCAAATTTGTTTTTTATTTAATTTGATGTTAGGAGTGTTGTATTTCTATTGCTGGTATTATTGAAGTTATATTTTGTTTTAAAATATTACCAATTAATTTCCAGGCGTATGAGTAACATTAATTTATTTTTTATTCTATTTAGCATTTGGTTTGTAATTATTTAATTGAAACAATTTAAAAAAATGATTAATGCATATAATTAAAGCCGCTATATTATTTTAGAAGAATTTTTTTAATACTTCGAATCCGTTCTCTATTTGAAATTTTAGCAAATTTTTTTACAAAACAAAAATTTGAAAAAACATTTTCCATCAGAAAAAATTAAAAAAATTTGTGTAACAAAGAAAAATTAGTTATAACTTGTTTTTAAATAAAAATTTTTGCGACTTTTTAAAAATTTTATTTAAAAGAGAAAATTTTCGTAAAGACAAAATTTAACAAAAATTTCTTTAAAAATTAAATAATTTGTTATTGCAAAAATAACTTTTTTACAATAAAGATCTACTTTGCATATGGAAGATTTTAGGACTAGAGCTATTTATTATGTGGTATTATCCATTGAAAACTAAAATTTTTTCCAATATTTTTGGCAACTTATGAATTTTATCTTAAAACTACTCTCTATCTTTTGAAGCCAAAAACGAGTCTAGTAATCTTCTTTGAAGTGCGTATTTTTTAAATGCATTTTGCATCAAAAGAAACAAATAGTTGTAAGAAGCGGCAAGTTCTGGTCTATATAGTGTGTAAGGCTTCAAATAGTTTTAAACTGGTTTTGCAACACAATGCCGAACATTCCTATAGTGGAAAATTAAAGACTTGAGTTTGGTCACATCTTCTGGCCAATATTCGTTCTATGCTTTCCTTAACAGATCAATTGTTTTTCTGTAACAGCTTGATCTGGTTTTAATAGCTTATAGTTAACGACACCCATCTTATCTAACTATATTTATGCAGTATATTTCCTGGCTAGCGGAGGCTTAGTTATGGTTGGCAACTAATTCCCTTACTTTTGGATAAATATAAATGCTTTAAAGCTTCTGGAAATTGTTGATTGATCCAGTCCTTCACCTAAACCCAATCTTTTAACTTTTTTGTTAAACTATGATTCTTCTTATCATGCTAGAACTATTTAATATTAGGTATTATCCATTGAAAACTACGAATTTGTCTAATTTTGTTGGCAATTAATGGATTTTATCTTAAGCAAGTTCTGGTCTATATGGTGTGTAAGGCTTCAATTAGTTTTGTTTGGTTATAGTGGAAAATTAAAGACTTGAGTTTGGCCTATATTCGTTCAATGCTTTCCTAAACAGATCAATTGTTTCCCCGTGAATGCTTAATCTGGTTTTAATAGCTCATAGTAGATGACACCCATCTAATCCCACTACATTTAGGCAACATATTGCGATTCTGCTTTGACGTCGATGTTCCTGTTAAGCGGGGCTTTGATTGTTTTGCACTCAATTTTCTTGCTTTTAAATTAGTATAACTGTCTTAAAGGTTCTGGAAATTGTTGGTTGATTCAATTCTACAACTAAACCTAAACTTTAAACTTTTTTGTCAGACTATGATGCGTCTTATCATGCGCATGGAAATCTTCTAAACCACTTACTGCAAATTGCTTGAGCTAAAGCAGACTGCCATAAACTTCTTCCAAATTTGATGTATTTTTGAGGCGGTTTCCTCAAAAAACGCTCCTTTTTTGGTACAAATAAAATTGTGAACAATTTCATACAAATAGCATTTTATGCTTTAAATTTTTGTCAAAGTTTTTGGATTCAACAAAAATATTATCAAATTCTATGTAAAGCTTGACTTTTTTAAATTATTATTTAAACGAAACATAATTTTATTAAACAAAATTTTAGAGAGTTTTTTTCCTAAGTCTTTAGATTCTTTCCAATTCATCTTAGGAATTTCCTGTCCTTTCAATTGTACTTTACAGCCATTACCGTTATGGTTTTTCAGTACAACACAAATTGCTTAAGCCAACACATTCCCACAAATTATAATTTCTTATCTGGCTTTTAAACACAAACACAAAAAAAAAATGGAAAAGAAATGCAGTTTCAACATAAATTTCTATTCATTCTTCGTTGTTATCAGCTGTTGCTTACAGAAAATTACAACAACGTAAAAAGCAAAAACTGCTTTAAAAAAAAACAAAAACGACTATAATTTAAAACCCTGTATATAGTTTAGCCACGATTTTGTAAGTGAAAATTGAGAAAAAATGGCAAAAAAAAAGTTAACGCATACAGACAGATGTTAATTTTTAACTATAAAACACGCAACAGAAAAAACTACTCCTTCTTAGCTGATGACTACTGCTAAACTTGACTTGAAAGAAAACTACAACAGAAAAGGAACACCCAGTTTTTCTAAGCCCAACTTTAAGGCTAAAGCAATATGTGGTGGTAATAGTAGATGATGGCAGTGGCAATAATAATAATAATGATGATGATGACAATAATAATGATGATGATGAAAATGGAGAATAAGTGGAAGTTGTAGAGGAATAAAATGCTCACGCATGTATTTATTTTATAAAATTAACTGAAGTCAGGCTAAAAGTTGACAGCTTATGAGATTATTATGTCATGGTCAACAAAATTAACGATTAACTCTTCTAAGCTGCGTTGTTGGTCTCTTTTCTGTTTCTTCTTTTTTGTTTTGTTTGTCTTTTGAGTTAAATTTTACAGGATCTTTGGGTGTTTTGTTTTAAGAGAAATTTGTTTTTCTTTTCTCTAAATATTTGGAATATTTAATAGAAATTATAATTTATTACCGAGATGTTAAAAAGCAACACTTAACTAATCACTTAGAAATTTTTAAGGCAAAAAAAAAACAATGAATAACAGCATAAACTATAGTTTATTTAGGATTTTTTTATTGCCTTTCAGAACGAAAAATAGGGAAGTAATAAACAATCTGCCATGAAAAACTAATATAAAATAAAATTAGTAAAAAAATGGAAAAAATCAATAGAAATTCTGGACAAATTCTCTTAAAACAAATTGAAATCAGAATTCTCTTTTTAGGAAAGCTAAATACTAAAGAATATTCTGTCGAGTATCTTTTTCTAAAAACCACTTAAGAGTTACTCAATTGTAGTATAATTTTAAAAATTTTCTCAGTTTGGTTTTTAAACAAAATTTGTGACATAATTTGGTTTTTTTATATAATTTTAATGTTGTATTGTACAATATAAAAACAACCAAGAAATTGACAACAACTCCAGACAATGTAAGATCCTGTGCGGCAAAGAATTCCAAATGCCCAAAACTGAATTCATAAAAATATATACAGTTTTCTGGCACATAGTACCGCATATAGCATTCGAAGAGCACATGCTGCATAATATTGTAGATCTGGTTGACATCCTGCAAATTTTGTGTAATAAGTATTTGATCTTACAGTGTCTGATGAAGAAACTATTAAAAATCCTTTCATCTGTCCTCCCTAGATAAAAAGGTAACATAGATCTGCTCTTTGATATGACAAGAATCGTATATTCTGCCCTTGTCTGGCGTCCCCTTAGAAAAGAGGATTCGGCATGACTTTGAGCAGACAGCACTTGGATTTTGGTGTTCTTAAGGCGACCTGGCTATCTTAAAGGATATAAATTACGATCCTTACAGCCCTGTTAATTTATTTGCTGGCACACAAATAGGTGGCATAAATTTTAGCAATAATTGCTGGTGGATAGGGTCACTGAAATACCGGCACTAATTAATTTTTGGCCGGTCTCATTCAAGTGTTTAGACTCTCTTCTAAGTGCATTATAATTTGTCTCTAAAAAGTGAATTTTTTAAATGTTGTTTCTTAAGACAATTCAGAAAAAGTTTCTTAATATAAACTAATTTTATTAAAAAAAAATTACTTCTTTTACTACTTCGGAAAAATCTCTATTAAATACAATATATGCCAATTTTTGTTTTCTTGAGAGATATATCGATAAGACCTTGGCTTAACGAGCAATTCTGAATTAAATTCTTTATTTAACAAGAAATTTTGACAAATTCGGATAAGTTTTAAAAATTTAAAGAAAATTAAAAGTTTATCAATAAAAAGTTTTAACAGTTTGCACTTTAAAATTCTCTGGTAAAAAAAAATCCTTATAAAAAAGGAGTATTAAGTATTAACTATTAGTTAAGTGGAAATAAATAATAAAATAAATAAATTCCTTTTTTCTTTCTATATTTACAAACATGTTAACTTATGTTGTTTTATATTTACAGGAATTTTTTTTCTAATTGTTAAAAAAGTTTCAAAAAATTTGCTATTTCTACAACTAACTAACCATAAGTTAACTAACCATTAGTTAAACTTTAAGAATTTATATTAAATATTTTACTTTTTCAAATACGTAGAAATTGGACTAAAAAAGTGGGCTAAAACTCACACAATCAAAAATAAGAAGTGAAGTTATGTATTGATGGAGGGCCAGTTAAACTTTGACATTAGGTTAATTAGATTGGCGTAGTCGTGTCGGTTGATGTCAAATACAAAAGAAAAACGACAAAGGTACCATTCATTTTACATTGACGTATATTTAACATGGTACCAAAAACTAAAAAACGACTACGACTAGGCCAACCGTAGAAGGGCTTAAAGTTTTTGAAAATAAAAAGAAATCAAGAAAACCAAAAATGAAAGGAAACCTTTTAAACAAATTTTTTTTTCTACACTTTTTAAATTGTCACCGACAAGTGAATTGTTTTTCTGTTAAACTCTGTTTGACCAGCTCGTAATTTCGGTTTATTATGATTTTTTTTTAATAAAGTCTAACTAATGAACATATTTTAACAAATTTTTTTTTTAAATTAGTTTTCATATTCAATATTCTTTCGTGTGTAGGGTTTTTTTTCTTATAACATTAATTAAGATTTTCAGTTACCTGCATAATTAATATTTTTACAGATCGACGTTGGTTTTAAATGTTTCTGTAAAATGGACAGCAGCAAACAGCCTTCAATACAGTTAAACTTTATTATTCTTTTAAGATACAAAGTGCCAAAATAAGCAAAAAATTCCAATTCGATTTCCATCTACAACTATGAAAATTAAAACTAAAATGAAATGAACATCATTACAGTCACAGGTATAAACAATCACAAACACACATACACATACAAACAGGAACAAATTGTATTATTAAATAGTTATGTATGTTTTAATTGTTTTTGTCGTTGTTGTTGTTGTTGTAGATATTAGCAACATTAACATTAAAATTGGCATTTCTACAATGAAAATGAAGTAAAACGAGTGAAACGAAAAATGTATATTTTGCGTTTGTTTCTAACTACATATTAACTTTAAACGTATGTAAGTATGTATATGTTTGTATGTATGTTTGTTCACATAAAAAAACTAAAGACTAACTAGTAGTTTGGTTGGTAAAAATTTAATGCATTTTATTTAACTCTACTACACTATTCATGTCCCTGTTGTATTTGCCTAAACTTAGCAGTCGTTAGTATTTTAAGTTGTTGTTAAAAATTGTACCAAATGTTGAAATCACTTCCAATTTTGGGCTGTTTTTTTTTTTGTAAAAAACAGTTGGACGGTTGGATGGTTGGTTGGTTGGTTGGTTGGTTGGCTTGCTGTTTAACCAGGTTCATTTGTTGAACTGTGTTTGTAAGTGGAGAAACCTGACTATTACGTTCGTTTGCTTAGAGAGGAGTTGGTGGCCAGGGGAAGCAGTATCATTTATTTTTATATTATGCGTGGCAAAGTGGCAAGTAAAGAGATGTTCATTTTAGCCTTATTTTGCCTTAACCATGTGTTTGTTGCTGCATCGTTTTGTATGTGATAGTAATGTTCTAGGTCTATAGCCATTATTGGCAGTTAAAAGTAATATATTTTCAATAAGAAAAGAATGCGTTTTTGTGGCCAGCAGGTAATTAAATGTTATTTTGACTTTATTTATGGTATTTAAAATGCAAATAAGGTAGTATTGTTTGCTCAACAAAACATTGTTAGTGAATTTTTGTTTTTAAGTTTAAAGTTTTTTTCCATGAGATTAGAGAGGTTGTATAATATACGAAATAAATATATTTAAAATTTTCAGTTTGATTGAAGTTGGAGATACTTATGTACAAAAGGAATCTTAAAGATTGTTGCAAATATTTATGTCAAAAGTTTAAAAATCTACTTAGATTAATTAAATCGAAATATTTCGGATTGAAAATATGTAAAAACAAATGACAAAGATTTTAAAATGAATTGTTATACTGGAAGGTACAACAAAATTATAATAATTGTAACTTTGGAGCACTCATCAGCGTCCATAATTGGCTGTTTTTATATATAAATTGTCAGAAAAATTCTATTTTTTTATGTTTAGTTTAAAGCAAAAATACATATATTGTAACTGGAAGTTAATTTACTTATGGAAAAATTAATTTACTTGCGTTTAAACCTTTAGTTTTTATATACAAAATTTGTTAGAAATCGCAAAACTCGAATTTTCGTTTTTAATGGTGCAAACTCGACTAAAAGACATAAAATTTAAAACAAAATTTGTATATTGTTTCTTAGTGAGCAGTTTTATGATCCAAAATATTTGTTAAGCAGAACCAAAAAATTTTATTACTACAAACCATCAAGTGGTGTTACATCATACTTAGGAAAACCCATTTATCTTTCATGCAAATTTTTAACCCCCATATTCATAAACGATTAATAAAGTTATTCAAGGTTTGTAAGACATATTTCTCATACAAAATCTGCTGAATAAATCTTCAATATTTTAATTGATCGTATAATAAATAATACTCAAATTGTTCCTCAAACATATTTCTACTTACAGTTTGCAAAAGAATTTTGAATTAAAATTATTTACCTGAAATGATAAAAAAAGAAGAGTTTTTTTTTTTAAATGTATATAAACAAATAATTTTTGTTAGAATAAAATGTATTGCTTAAAGTATAATAAAAGTCATTTTCATTTGTTTTAAGGCATATTTTTGTTCATTTTTTTAACAACTTTAAATCGAACCTTTATATTATCGTCTCCTACAACTCAAGTTTTTAATCAAAAATGCACCTGTTAAAATTTTATGTTTGTGCTTTTTTGCCTCAGAAAACTTTTATTTTAATTTATTTTAATAAACCATAAATTACATAAAAATGTAAGAAGAAACCAAAAAAGCAATCTATAAAATGAAAATTAACAGCAGATAAGAGTTTTTTAATATCAGCAAATTAACGAAGTTTGAATTAAAAAAAATAAATAAATTTTGCAAAAAATAAAAAAAAAATAAACAACAGCAGAAGATGGTATACAAAGGCCAGCCAATCAAATAGAAATAAAATTCAGAAAAATTTTACAAAAATAAATAAATGTTAAGAAACTTGCAATACAGGTACCTTTTTAAAGTTATTTCAAAACCGAAAAAAGAAAAGAAGAAAAAAACAGACACAACAAAAGAAACCCCTAAACTAATCATATAGTAAAAGGCTTTAAGGCGTCGTTCTTTATAACCTAGCAGGAATCACAACAACAACAACAGTAACAATATATACAAAAACAAAATAACAAAAAATTTTATATTGTTCATAACCATCCAAAATTATTAAAAAATATATGATATTGTATATTGAAGTACATCATATAAATACTTATGTATAAAAAATTATATTTTAACTTTATGCTACATGTGATGTTACCAACAATAACAGGCACATTTTTTTAAAACAAAAAATCACAAAATATGATGAAGTCAACAGTAAGAGCCACCAAAACATTGTGCACACTTTTTAAATGCAACACAGCAATATTTAAGCAACAAAAACAAAAGTAACCAAGAAAAAAATAAAGCAACAAATCGTGTTTTAAGTCAACTGGTGTTGAAAGCAATTTTAAAAATGATGAGTATGATCGAATCTTTTTTTTTGTTAAAAAAAAAATATAATAATTTTTCAGTAAACCTTCTCATATACACAAACGAATAAATGCCTGTAGAGGACGGTTAGATCCCTACAGTTCTGGTCTGTTAAATGTCTATCAACGAAACAACTAAAGAAGATTTCAATAAATTCGCTTTCTTCTTCATTGCTAGTTAAAAAAGAAGAACTGAGAACACTTATTACCTATAGATTACCCAGGGGACATTAAAGTAGAAACTGAGCTTCATTTTTGCCATGCACGACACACATGTGTGACAAGAAGTAAAGAGTTCTGTCAACATTTTCCAAAAAAAAACTACTGGGATACATTTTTTATATCTTTTGTGCCAAGAGATATAAGATGATGTCAATTCTTTAGAAGAGCAAAATAAAGGTTTTAATTTTATTGTATGAGTAAAATGTTTATAGAGAGAGAGAGAGTGAGCCTGAGTGAGAGAAAGGGAGATGGGCAAAGAGCTTTGCAAAGAAATTTTTTTTTGCAATAAGCAGTTTGTTTTATCGTTTATTAAAAATAATTTTTATAACTTTAAATATGTATTTAAGTATTAATTTTTTTAAATAGAAAACTTAAAATACAACAGTAAATACGATGAAAGGACATTGAGTCTTTGAAGCAGGCTTTTACAACCATATAACTAAGGTTGCATTGCGAAAAAAATGTTTTAAATTAATGAAAAATATTAAATTGTTGAATTTAGAAAAACCGAAAGCAAAGCAGTTTTTTCTATTCAGCGATTTATTGAATTCAATTTAAAGTCCTTAAACTCTTCTAATAAAATTTGGCTTCAAAATATGTAATTTTGGCTATAAATATGTATAATGGGAAAATATTGTATTAAAATATGTTTTAGAAGAAATTTTGATTGATCAACAAAGATCTAAACTATTTTAAAATGTTCTTAATTTTTTTTTTATTTCGATCATTTCCTTCAACTAATATGATAATCTATTTAATTTCAATACAGTAAAGCTTGAAAACAATGCTATCATTCATATATTTCGACTTAAAACAAATAAATCATTTAGGAACTTTGTTATTAAAAGTCGGAAAAATCAATTCATAAAAGGATAAAATATAAACTGAAAACCACAACTCCTTCTAATATTTATTTGAACTTGAACACAAAACCCCTATTTGATTTGCCTTAAAACAAACTTAAGACATGTGTGTTAAAATATTTTCCTGAAATTATATCTAATGAAATCTCTTTTGGCTGTAAAGTTGTTGGTATTTTTTATAAAGATTTTTCTTTTGTAGAGAAATCATTATTTCTTTGCCCTTTAATAACATTTATACATGTTTGCAGCACATAATTGACAGTCATAGTTTCTAGAACTATGATATTTAGCTTGATCAAATGACTTTGTTTTTTTAAGTACAAGTAAAAATTTAACTTTTATTGCACAACTACTTGTTGTGTTGGCTTTTAATACCAACAATTTCTAATGGATAATCAATATTTCAACCCAATTCTTAATTAACCCCTACGTACTTTGATATATCATTTGACGTGCTTTCAATGTGTTACAAACGGAGCGACAAAAGTAAAAAGTTACAAACTGCAACAGTTTATCATTAAATAATTTTTTGATTTCTTATACTTATAGTTGTTGTTGTAGTGTGCATATTCCATGTTGGGTTGGGTTATTCTCAACAAAAATTTTTTTTTATTACAATTGTTTTTCTTTTTTGTTGTAATGCGGTTATTTTTTATATTATTATGAAAATGAGATTGTTGTGTTGTACTTGTCCCTATTGACAATGACGAGCTGTCAGTCATCCATTTCGAAAGAAAGAGTAAAAGAGTCATTTTAGTTCATCGCACATACAGAATAAGATATGGCGTCTATGTCGGCATTATTATGAGTTTTTGTATAATTTTAAGGTTATTTCATTACAATGAACATTCCTGGCACATGAATGTATATAAAACATACACACAAACATACTTTTCTTATACCATTACACTCATTGGCCACAAACACTTGCAACAAATTCAATCAATATAATGATGATTATATTCACTTTTTTTTCTCTTCCAATTGGGTTTCTTTGTATTACTTTGTATTGTTGAAGGTATTGTTTAAGTTTAGGTTTTAAGTTGTAAAGTTTGTGATTATGATATTGCTTGATTTGCTACTTCTTATGGGTGACTTTGCTTTTTTTTTCTTTGTGCTTGGGATTTTTGTTGTTGTTTCTCTTCTTTGCAGGCTTGTCATTTTGTTGGCTTTTCTGTAT
>NDXZ01030116.1:0-10321 GCA_003055125.1 Paykullia maculata
AGAGACATCAAAAACAATATACACGTTTCCACTAATTATATATCAACATAAAGTTTTTAATGAAAATAATTAATTTCAATTATTCTGTTTGTTATTTTGCATAAATTGTTTTTGTAGTTTATGTTAATAACAGAAAGGGGCGATTACCACGATAGTAATAATAATAACAATGATGGCGTAAAAAAAATATCCTTAATATGCATAAGTCATTGCAAAATTGACAAAATAAAAAATAATAATTTAAAAAAAAGCGAAAATGAAATTTCAAAAATCCTAATTGATTTTAATTCTGGGAAAGTTGTGGAAATAATTTAATTTTAATTAAATACTTAAGAGTTTTAAGCTCTTATAAAAAATCCATATTAAAGTTTTTAAAGCCTTGATGAAAGAATATTTAAAGTAACGTTATTTAAGACTCAAAAAGTTTTGGTAAACAGAAAACTTACCGATACGCTTTTGCAAAAAAAAATTTTCAAATAATAAACATTGATATTGATAGATGATAACATCGAATCTTTTTATGAAGAAAAAATTTTGAAAATGTTGATTTAACTTCGAATTGGCTGGAGACACTTACTATGAACTCAGACACTTTCACAAATTTTCTTTAAGTGTGGAAGATAAGTTCTTGAAAAGGCATAATATATTGAAGAACAAATTTAAAGAAAAGTTTTTTTATTTAAGAATAGTTATCGAAAAATAGTTTTGTCATCAACTCTCTCTGAAAATATGTACATAGTTAAAAAAAACATTCGGGTTTTGTTTCCAAAATGTGCCCTAATTTCAAGCTTTTTATAAAAACTCTGAAGAAAAAATAATTCATGTAAATGTTTTGCCATAGAGATTTTATTAAAATTGTATTTAGAACATAAAGTCAAACAATTGTTTTCTAAAAAATAGAGGGTCTTTTTAATAGTTCTAAAGTTATGTTACAATAAATAACATTTGTTTAATTGTGATTTTATTATGAATTATTTTGTTTAAAAGCGCTTAGCCGTGTGTCACTCCTGCAAAAAACTCAAACCAGTAAAGCACCTGCATTACGAAACCTTGCGTTTTATAAAGAGCATCCTTTGTGCACTTTTTGATTTTAAAATATTCTTTAAAGTATTTATGTTTGAAGCAGAAAATAGCTTCCATTTCTTTTGTTATTTGCTTTTAAATGAAGTTTCAATAAAGAAAAAAAGAAATCACTTGTGTATTTAAATAAATTAGCATACTAAAGTTTTTGGCTAGTTTTGTTTTTAAAAAATATGAATATACTAATTAAAATAGATAAAAAAAAAACATTTCAACTCAATTTTCTCATCTAAAGTTTATTTATTTTCTATTGATGTATAAACCATAATTTAGATTAAAACAAATCCTCATGCTCAAAATAAATAAATAATAAAAAAAGTATTTGATTAAAGGTCATAAATAAAAAGTTTTGACTAAAAAGTTTACATAAATAAATACACATAAACATACATATGTATATATACATGCACATGTATTTATTAATATATAGAAATATCTGAAAACACTTCTTTGCATAATTTTAATAACACGGTAATTTTGCTTTATGTTTCACTCTAGTAAAACAGTAATAAGTAGTTTTTTAATGAAATATAATTTATATCCGTTTTTATATTTCTTTATGCATATTTTAACTAATCAATTTCAATCAATTCAACGTGTAAATCAAACTTTATTATAAATGAATTTTTCTCGCATCAATAACTGTTTATTTTGAACTGAAAATCGTTTTACTATTGAAAAATCAATTCTCCATAAATATTGTTTTCTAAAAAAGCTATACTATCCGCTTAAAGGAATACATTTTTGCAAAAAGACCAACTTGCACAAATTTTTCTTGAAGCTGTTTCAATATTTTAAACAATCAACAATAAGCTTAAAAGTTCCTTATAGCGAATTGATTTCTAAAAAGTTTTGTTAGTTTCGTAAAATGTAAAAAAAAAATGTACGTGTAATTAAAATCATGCCACGAAGTTTTTGGGGGCATAAGTATTATGCAAATGTTAAAACATTTATTATTTTACCAAAAATGAATAAGTCAAATATGAACTATGCAGCAACATTTGGGGGTACAAACTTTGATAAAAGCGTGTATATGTTTATATATGAGTGCTTTTATACACTGAACACAATAATCGAAAAAAACTTTTTTAAACTAAACATAAATACAAACTCATTTTAGATAAGCGTTTTTGCTTCTGTTAAATATATGTGTTATTGGGTGGTTAGTCAAACATATACACTCACTGACACGCACAGTCACACATGAATATATAACCAAAATAACTACATAAATAAAAGGCTTAAAACCCACAAAATAATTTCTATAACAATAACGACTAAACTGTTGCTCTCTCTAAACTATTAGCTATTCAAGTATCTAAGGTTCTGTATGTGTGCGTGAAATGGTAAAATAGAATTGAAGTAAATTTTTATAAAAAGTATAAACTGCATTATGAAATCTTGCTTTTTACTTCATATCCCATTTAAAATGTTTATTACTAGTGTTAATGAAACACATTGGAAATGTTCCTGTTTATGCACTGCGACATGTCTAAAATGCTTCTTTCGACACAACAACAATACGTTAAGCTGAGTGGAATTTTTATAAAAAGATGTTATATATTCCGTTTAATGCAGTCGATAATCACAATGGACAGATCTGTCTTTGGGTGAATTGGTGGACCCTCCCTTTTGGGTCTATCATTTGTCTTTTAACCCAGTTTTTTCCCTAATGCAAGCAAAGCAAAATGATTGGGTTTGTACTCACACACAATATTTAATCTTACGAAAGCTAATATCAATGTAGTTAGACCAAACCCCAACCAGTATGTCATTTTTGGTTTTCCAATAGACCCCATCTCCGAGATGCTCGCATACGTATTAAAGTTTGACATATGCATATGTAAGTCATAAAAGTTGTTTAAATAAAAATAATTTAAAGCGTGAAAAAAGAACGAAGTCGTTGTAAAGTCAACATATGCGTGCTTGCAGTCAAGAGCATTTCTTTGACCTAGCTCCACTTAAGTTAAAGATATTCCTTTGAATCCTGTATTCATTAGGATTTAGACTAACTTGCTTTTAGATGCTTTTAGATCACCAAATGGTAATCCAACGAATTATAAACAAGTGTTTTAGTAATTCAAATAGTATTGTAAAAAGTAAAAATTGTATATTCTAAACTACGTTATGCTTGAATATATGTCCCTGTTGTTAAAAAAAAAAATACTTTTACTTTTTTTTTGTATAATCTTTCCATTGTGAATCACTAATTCAAACGTTTAAATAGTTGTGTTCATATGTAGTTGTCTATGTAACTATACGTTCAAATGTGTTTAAAGTAAATATTAAGAAAAATTAGAGCCTAAAGAGAGGTCAGTTAAGGAAATAAGTTTATTTTCAATTTTATGAAAAACAATAGCCCCCATATGGATGGAAGAATGAGAGACTAATAAATATTTTCCCTCGATGTATGAACAGTTGTATTGTATGTGTAAGAGAACCTATGTTAAGGTCCATGTGTTTTTTTTTACTATTTTTTTGTTGGTGGCGTTGCATGCCGCATTATGCGTTGTAATAAATTATAACTGTTCAAGCATTAAATTAGATGAATGCCAATTGACTTGACATCTTGCATAAGCAGTTAAGCCTTATACCCAATCATGAGTAGCAGGGATGAGAAAACTATGAAATTAGAATTTAAAAAATTCGTACGACTGAATCGATTTTCTATAAGTTTGTATTGAAAAATTAAAAGAATTTAATAATAATAATTTTAAAAAAAGAAGGAATAAAATAAAAAAAATAAAATAAATTTAATAACAAATTTCTTGTCTAAATTCACTCATTGTATCTGAACAAAAATTTTGTACGAACAAATTTTTTTTTTATATTCAGTTTGACGTCTCTCTTTTTGAAACTCAATATAAAAAAAAAATTTTTGTTCAGACACAATGGGTGAATTCAGATTTAGACTTCGATTTCTGTAAAGAAGTTATGAACTATCTGTCAAAAAGAAAAACAGCTAGAACACGAAAAATTCCATTTTGGGTAGGAAATTATTAGAGAAAATAAACGATCAATTGTCTATTTCGCCACATATTACCTCCATCTGTTTTTGCGTAGGCATGTTGTTTAAAGCATTTTTTGCATTCGCCATTTTAAACTTTATAAATATTTCAGGCTGCAAAAAAAGCAACTATGAGAAATAAAGGGAGTTTTTAAAAGATTTACAACTTCGAATCGATATATTATACTGAGATTACATAACCTCAAACAAAATACCAGTAGATAGATATTGGTTTTATAAGATTGACAACTTTATGCTTTTAATGTTTGAATATAATTTTTTTATGCAAATATATCGCATTGTACCTTGGTAATAGGTCGCATAACGTTGTCTTTCAAGTCCAAAGGCCTAGAAAGCGCACTCAGCGGTGAGTAATAACTGGAACATGCCTCATATATTTTCTAAGAAAATTTGGCCTTAAAACAGTCGCTTGAATATACGATAATAGTCATACGGACTCAGATTCAGTTCTTGCATCTGATTTATTTATAAATATTTCTGAAACTTTTCTTATATAAACACTATATGATGGTTTTTTATAAAATAATAATTTTCCTATTTTTGAAGATTTGTTGATTAACTCTTAACACTTTAAAGCATTTTTGTATATTTTAAAGGGCCTTAGGTTGGTTATTGCATAGCATAGGAAGCCATTCTTTTTTGCCATAAATGCATAATCGTGTTAGTGTGATAGTGTGAAATAAATTTTAGTTTTCGTTTGTACATCTTTTTTTGTGGATGTTGTATTTAAATTGACAAAAATTTATTGCGGATCGAAATAAGGATTTGGCTGATTGGCTTAAGCTCTTCTATACACACTTATCAAATACACATACATATATTTAATCATACATGCATATAACATATTTATACTAATATTATGTATACAAAAACAAGTACCCAACAGTGCATAATTAAGGGGCAACCACTTGTAAAGTCAGAAGTTATAAAGATGTAAAATATAATAGAAAATTAGTTTATTGCTTTTAGTGTAATATGAGATGTGACATGTACACTATTCTCTATTCTTCTTTGACTTTTCTCTATGATATGTAGAGCTAATTGACATTATCCGAATAACTAATAAAATCATTACTATTTTGACTCAACTTTTCAGTATTGTAGGGAACTTATTTTACACACACACACTCCTTGTAAATAAAGATACCTACATACATCTGTAAAATAGTTTTTAAAGCATTGAATATTGCGGTGAAGGCGTTATTGCGTACAACCAGTTTTTAGTGGTTAACTTATGGTACAATGCATATGTTATTTATAAAGGGCAAAAACGCATTTGTGTGTCAAGTCAAAAATTTGTTAAATTGTGGATTTATTTCACATACATACAAACACTATCAGAAAAATATGCGAGATAATGCAGCAGCTGTAAACTGGACACATGTTACAATGACGTTATAGTAAATGGCAGCGGGACAAAATTGCCAAAGTTTTATAAAGATACGCAAACCAAGCAAATGTTACAGAAACGTTTTAGTAAATGGCAACAGGACAATATTAAAACTCTTTTTTTTATGAAGTTACTTAAGCCAGTTTCACATTATTACTAAGTATTATGACATGTCAAAAACTTAAATAAAGTGAGAAAGTATAATAGTGTAAAGACAATAGGTAATGAACAGTCGTAAGGATCTCATCTTTTTCAGAAACACGTATGATTTTCCATTGTATCAGGGTTGTGTTTCTTTTCATTTTATTTGATGTGGGATAGTGTAGACATAAAATGTAATGAACAAATTTTCCATTTGATTTTTTGACAATCAAACCAAAAATCATTTTGTTTTGCTTCTACAAAGACCAATGAAAATCTAACGACTTGTAGAACAGTAACCTTTAATTGTAAAAAAAATTCTAGAGATTTCAAGCTAAATAAGAGAACTTTCCTTTGTTAGTGTAGAGTGTTTTATCTTAAAATTTTGCTACACTTATTTACTTAACTGTAACTATTATTCAAAAGTGACAAAAAATCATATGAAAATATTTTAAATTTATAATGATATAAATTTGTAATTTGCTTTTCTTTTTGAAATCTCTGTTACATTAAAATATACATACATTCATATGTATGTACATAAGTAATAAGAATTTGTTAAATAATATTACGATTTTTTTAATAAAGATGATAATGCTATTAAATAAATTTTGTGTGTTTGTTAATGTAATAAATGTGTGTGTGTGAGTAAATAATAGGATTCTTTATAAATCCTTGTTAATCCATGTAATTACAACTATAGCAACACATACTCTTATTCAACCATTTTATTTACACAAACATTTATTCTCACGCTTATATAAACACACACGGTCATATAAATACATACATATGTATGTATATTTTATTATAATATTCATGTATGCATAATTGTGTGCACGTTCATACACATTAACAATGTTAAACATAAACATTATATGCACATACTGTATCATTTAACCATATGTATGCATATGTACGACTAAGTATTAGTATGTTTGCAAACACATACATACATTTGTACGTATTTAAAGTTATTTGTATTTGGTATTCGTTCAAGTATTATTATCATTATATATTTTTTTAAGTATTTGTATTTACTTTCGTGTGTGTGTATATATGTATGTAGATTGTATTTTATACATTCATATTATTTCGTACATAGCTGTAAATTATGCACGATAAGCTGAGCAATTTAACAACACCAAAATAATCATAATTGCAATGGACACTTTTTTATTTTCCTTTTCTGATCACATTAAAATTGTTTCCTTTCTGAGGGAAAATGGCGACTTAACATATTATAGCATTTAATATATTTACCTTAATTTGTATAGATAACAATGGCCAACAAATTTTTAACCCAGCGACCAGAGATAACTTTTCCAAAGGTTTACTTTGCATTAAAAAATTAATTCATTAACATTTTCCCATTTACATATTTCTTATTTATGGATATATGTAACTATTTATTTTTTATTTTTTTTTATTGTATTTACATTTTTTCTCTGTTTGCTATTCATTATAAATGTAAAGTATGTATAAACGTACGTATGTGTGAGCTTTAATGAACCTGTGCATGTGTCAGTGCTCTTAAGTGTGTCCCTGTGAATTTAAAAGATACGAAAAATGCCAAATATTGCTCAAAAATATTTTATTATTATTTATTAAAAAAAAAGGTTTACTTGAAGCATATTTTCTTTTAATAAATTAAAATATAAATTAATAAACATTAAAACAAATTTGGTAAAAATTATTTTTGTAAAACACAAAAAGACAAATTTTTTATTTTCTCAAATTGAGTCAATTTTTATTAATTTTTTTTTTAGATTAAATATTTACAACAAATTACTAAATAAAGAAAAGAAATACTTGAGCAATTCACAAGCTACTTATGATATCATAATGTCATATGTCCTAAAAATTTTGAATGGTTAAGGTACTTTGTTGTTGCTTTTTTCATTCGGCTAAGGATAGTTTACGACAGCACAATAAACATAGCATTCAGAGTCATATTATTTTAGGACACTTTTAGTATGAAAAGCAACTTAAACCATTTAATATTTTTAGGACATATGACATTATGATATCATAAGTTAGCTTGTGAATTGCTCAACTATGTAATTAGAAATAAACAATAATTGTTTTAACTTTTATATTTTTAAGAAATAAATATCTCTAAGGATTTTACAATTATAGTAATTATTAATATGTGTATGTCATATGTACATAAATACAAGGTAGCGCAAAAGTAATGTCAATTGTTACTATTTTGTTAGTTTTAGTTTATTAAAAACTGTGTTTCATTCCATTGCTCGCAATCACCTAAAGCTCTAAATGAATGTCTACAACAGATGTAAAAGTACAGTATCATTTGAGTCCATTTGAGAAATGTAGACGCATTTAAATTATGACATTACTGTTGTGTCACCTTTTATTTATAAATATAAATGTAAAAGTTTAATAAAACTGTAACTCACCATTTTTTATATATGCATCCTTATAATTATTAATAACATCTCTCTTAGTGATTATATATGTTTATGTGTGTATATGTAAACATTTATATATATATATTTACATACGTACATATGACAAACCTAAATTTGTATTACTAAGAATTTATTTTAATGTTTGTTTTTGTTTTTAAAAATTCTCAGCTAAATTTATAAATTTTAATAAATAAATTTAAAATTGATATCAATAATTTATCAAAACTAGAGAGATATAAGAAAACTTTACACAAAATACATAAAAATAAAAGTTAAAGAAATCTTAATAAACAAATTTTAATAAATCAATTATTATATGATTTCTTTAACCTAAAAATTTTGTATAATAAAGACTCTGAAAAAATGTAAATAAACCTTAAAAATCCTTAAAAAACTATGTATGTCCATTCGTCTGCTTATATCTCTATGTTAATCTTATAATTGAAGAAAAGTTCGCACTTATAAGGCACTATAATTAAATATATTTCACAAAACATTTCTACGTCTACAATTTGAACTAGCGACCATACAAATATTCTAGCGGAAATGAACATTCACGATGATGACTGGGATTTAGCTATTCTTTTTATAATATATAAGAAACGGATAATTACTGGTCCTTACGTCCACTAAAGGCATTCTTTCAAAAATCACGTAAAATTGAACAAATTTTTATTTAATAAAAAAAGAAATAATTAATTGTGTGAAATTATTCAATATTTTTAATCAATTACATATGTATAAATAAAATATTTTTTGTACATTTTATTTTTAATAGTTTTTAAAAAATTCTCCTTTTTTCGTATCTGTTTTTTTTATATATTGTAGACTTTAAATAAAATTTTCTTTTTTGTCTTACCGATATTTATCTTCAAATATTCATGATTTATACAAAAAGTGTATATTATATTTAAATATAAAGCTTATATAAAATTTTGATTAAAAAGAAAATTTTTTTACCCCTTTTTTTTTGCAAATATTTAAAAAATTAAAGTTTACAGTAATTTGTGTTGTAGTTAAGAGTTGGCAAAAGTTTTTTATAGAAAATTAAATACATTTTTCAAGAATAAAATTATTTTATATAAAATTTGTAATTTAATTTTACCTATTTTACATTCGAATTTCACCAAGAAACTTGAGCGACCTAACGGAAACGAAACAAATTATTAATTGAACTTTGCTATTTACTGTGACCAAATTATTAAAATAAATAAACAAGAAACTTGTGTAAAATTTAAATTTATTGATATTTATGTAAAATAACACCTGCAATAAACATTATATATTTGTTTATTTAAATAAGAACAAAAACGTATATTATAAACTGAATTATGTACTTGTATAAAGAAAACAAATACAACAATCTATGTGTGTTTCAATGCATGTCCTTAGTATTATTAGTGATATACATGAATATATTAAGGTTATAAATAAAACATTTTTGTTTAATATTAATAACTACAAACAAATATTCTTATATACATATGTATGTATATTAAAAAAAATGATAATTAATTTTAAATTTAAAGCTAAAACTTATTTTTTAACAACAGTAAAAAAAGTTTAAAAAGAACAATATCTATTAAAAAAAATTTAAAGAAAAGTTATGCCTCTAATGCACATGAACCTGCTATACATACATAAATATTCATGACCATTTGCCTCTATGTAGATTTATTTATTGTCAGAAACAAATATTAATTTTCATGAAAAATATAAAACAAGTATTTTTTTAATTAAAACGACTTACTTTGTGGCAATGATCATTAATAATTCAAACTTCTTACAAAAGTTATAAAAAAAAAAACAAAATGAAATTTTAATATAAATTCGACTTCGCAAAGTCTACATATTGAAAGAAAAGTTTTCATAAATGTTTTAATTAATATTGTCAGGCTTTTTAGTTTATGTGATTATTGTTAAGAATATTATGAAAAATAGAGTACGACACTAGCCGAGTGTAATGCATTCTCGAAACCAGCTACGGTTTCATCTTCAGCACTCTTTGATCGGTACTACGCTGTTGTATGTAAATATCATCTATTTAACTCACAATTGTTTATTATTAGCAACTGGGATTTCTCCCTTTTAACTACTCTATACTTTTCCCTGGTGAGTGAGAACGAAATTTACCAGCTGTTAGGATCTTTCTGTCATTTATCCTTGTCTTTAACGACGTTCTTGTCTTCGCTTTCATGCCCATCCATCGGAAGGGTTTCGAAAATGCATTACACTCGGCTAGTGTCGTAC
>NDXZ01030119.1:0-10429 GCA_003055125.1 Paykullia maculata
TTTTTTTTGAGTTGACTGTTATAAAATCTTTGACATTTTTGTTAGTTTTGGGCATAATGTAAACTGAATATTTTTTATTTATATTTGTCCCAAATGTAACCACATCCTTTTCTTTTTTTTTTGGGTAGGATTAAGTTTAACTATATTTGGCTTATGTGTAATAATGCTTGAGTAATTTTTGGGAAATATATTAGCAGATGACTTTTTATATGCGAACTGTTCGATTCCCTTCATTACTTGCACGCATCTGTTTAAGTCCACAAGCAGTTGCCAAACCACAATTGTAAGACATATGGCAGCCAAATCTTTAGAAATTTTCCCTAAAAAGGTTAGAAGAGCCTTTTAAAAAAATTTATAGATTCTTTTGTGAGGGATCTATTAGTCCGTTAAGATTGGAATATTTGGTTATTTAAGTGATAGAGAGAGACACACAGCTTTGGCAGTTTTTAAATGTCAATTATGGTATCTTGAAAAGCTAAGAAATTACATTAGCGACTTGCTTTCGTTCGCTTAAGCTATCTAAAGCTATCTTTTATAAGGCCGTAATAACCAAAAGATTCAAAATAGACTTTTTAATTGATTACATCATAATAACATAACATAATTAACCAAAATATATCTTTCCTTGAAATTTTTACTCATATATGTTCGAAAATACCGATTTTATTAATGAAATCCAAAATCCACCTAACAAGTAAATAAGGTTATTTGCTTCTCCTGTAAAAAAGTAAAAAGTGTACTTACGGCCTTTTGGATTTTAGGTGACGATATATATTTTCCTAGAATCGGTTAAAAATTCTTTAAATTTAAGCATTTAAGGGTTAACTAACACATACACATAGTATTGATATAACATAACAAAGAAACGTGTATTTTTTTTTTGTACGAGAACATGAGAGGCAAAAGAGAAAACAATCAAATGATTTAAGTTTTTTTTTCATAATTGTGAAAGTGACCATAAATTTGTTAATTGTTTTTATTAGGGAAAACAATAAGAACTTTTTAAACTTAACTTTTCTGCTTTTTTTTTTTGCAGCCGAGCTGTTTTCCAGTAAAACGAGGTTTTTTAAAATCAAATCGGTTGAAAACTCTTAAAGCTATAATCATTAAAAGGTTCCACTAACACATACATAAAATAATGATGTTACATAACAATGGAACGTGTATTTGTTTTTGTAAAGAGATAAAAGAGAACATGAGAAACAAAAGCGAATGATTAAATGCAGGAATGTTGATACATTTTCTTTTTTGTCGTAATAAAACTTTTGATCGAATTTTTATTACAAGGTGATTGTTTTTTTACTTATTGTTTGTAGTTTCGATCGACTTCTTTAAATTTATTATTCCTTTCAACCTTTCTTGTATTTCCTTTCCTTTCTGTTTAATTACTTTTTCTATAGGTTGTAACTTTCCTTAATTATTTGCAATTAAGGAAAATCGCTTTATGTGAGAAAAATGTAATCAATATTTTTAAAATAATTACATTTTCTTTTCAAATAAAAGCAAAATTCGTTTTAATCAACAACATATTAAATTTGCCAACATTTATTTCATGTACTTAAAATAAAATTGCTAACAAATACTTATTACATAATTCTGCTTAAAGGGATGCTGGCACGTTTTATAGAAAAAAATGTATTTTTTTTTTATAGTTCAGTAGTTATTTTTCCCCTTTTTCCTCAAACATTTATGTAAGTATTTTGGTAGAAATTTTATAGGTTACTTTTTATTGTAATGAAAAAACAATATTTACTTAAAACAAAGAGGATAAAAAACGGTTTAGATCCACAAATTTTCATACACGTCTTTTTTCCATAAAAAAAAAGAAAATACGTGGAAAAAGGTTTTTATAGATGTTCTAAATGTCGATGTTTTTTTTTGTTTTATTTTATTAAGAATGCCGCAAAAAGGTAAACTTTGTTAAATATTTGATATTAAATTTATACTTTTTCCGTTTTGTTTTTTTTTTAATGTTTCAAATAAAAATAAGAGTTTGACATTTTTCCCCCCTTTTTTATTTGTGTCTTAGTTTGAACTTCAATATGATGACGGCAAAGCATTGAAAATACTAAAGCGTGTTCTATTTACAAGAGATAATAAGGACAACAATTTATTTACTTTTTTCAGGTTTAGATTTTTGTGGGTTAAAATTTAAAATGTTTAAACCTTCATTTAACTGATGAAAAATTGCTGAAACACAGAACAATTTATGTTTTAACATTTGTGTTTAATAATAATAAATTGTGTTAAGAAGATGGTTATAAATTAGATAATTTTTTTTTTAAATGTCAGTTGGAAATTAGTTTAGCAATTAAATAAGCCTTTTCAAATAGGCAATATTTATGTACAAATTTATTTTACTTAATATTGAGGCTTGTCAAGCACGTAAAACTATTTAAATACTTACAAATTTATTTAAAATAAAATCAATTGAAAATTTATAAACATTTTAATTTTTAACAAGAAAATTTATTAAAAACTTTTAAAAAACGTTTTTTATTTCATCTCCTCAGCTCTTTTAATATAAATTTAATTAGATTAGCGCCTAAAGTGTTTTTTTAAATGGTCATTGAATTTGTTTCTTTTATGCATCAGTGTTTATGCGAATGTTGTAGTTGTTAAGTATAAAAACTTTAAAATATTCATAAGGACTTATGTAAATCTTAAAAACTTAAGTAATTTCCAGTTATGTAAATTAAGCCTTTAATACCATTTCACTTATAGCCTTAAGATATGCAACATTTGCTCAATTATAATACTACAGCTAAGAAAATTTCTTTTTTCTCTCTCCTAATTAATTATGATGATGTTTTCCTAATTTTAACATTATTACCTTGCGTGTTTCATTTACCTTTTCTTATGAATTTGTATTTATAATAATTTAATTTGTAAATCTTTCTTTGCCTTTTAATCATTATAATGTTTTGTTTTTCATAACTTTTAATACTATTGTGTCTAACTAGCCAGTCATATTTGTTTATGTATTTGTACATAAACTTGAACGTGAATCTATTTACTTGATCACTTTAATCCTTGTAAATGTACAACAAATTTATGCTTAACATACATTCAAAGAACAAATATTAAGAGAAAACAAAGTAAAAGTTTTGCCTAAGAAAAACTTGTAAAGAAAAACACGTTTCTCTGCAGCTATAAAACCCAATCGAAATAAAAATTTATTAGGGCAAAAGTAAATGTATGCAAGAAAATTAACAACAACACAAACTATTTGTTTTATGGCAAAAGAAGGCGAAACTTAAAAGGAAACGGTGGCACCAAAATGTTAAATGATAAATATAATTTATTAATAACATGTCAGTGATTTTGAAATTAGTTTTGGGAAAACCTTGGAAAATATCTGTAACGAAATTGTGGGTTGACACACCATTGATTTTGCTATATTCCAGCAAATATGGGAGAGTAACTTCGATTTGCTTTTCAACTTTAACCTTAATCTTTTCATGCCCAATTAAACCGTTAGACCTTTTTGCTAAAAAAATTAAAGTCTTTGTTTATAATTGGGATTTAAATTTTGAACAAAAGTCGGCATGAAATGTGGTTATGGTAAGTTTAAGAAATATATCATGACATATAAACATCTAAGAAATCACCAAATAAAACTAATTAAAAGTTTATTTATTTTTTAATAAAAATAACTTAAAACCTTCCAAGATTATAACTGAAACACACATATGTTTCAAAATTTATTTTTCACTTGATTTGTTTCATTTTTATCGAATCTTCCTATAGATCTCTGGAATATTAAGGGGTAAACTTCTGTTTTCTTTCTTGTTTTTCTTTTCTTTTACAAAACTTTATAAATGAAATGAATCCTTAAGTAAATAAATATGTCAGTTTGTTTTTATTTTAATAACTTCTGGAGCACAGATGTATGAGAATGTAAAATGTTAGTATGACAGTAAATATATACAGACAGACAAGAAATATTTAGGCCCCATATTTCTTGTTATTGTAGTATTTAACACAAGGAATGGTTTGTCTGCAAAAAAGGTTTACTTGTCAAATTTTAAGATAAGAAAATCTCTTTTATATTTTATTTAGTTTTTTTGGTTTTTGTTTTTATTTTATTTCACTCGTTTAAATACAAAAACTTGTTTCCAATACCTGTCTTCAGGATATTTGTAACAGCATAAAACTAAAATGTATATTTGCACTTTATTCTTTATTACTGCTTCTATTTTACATTGTTGTGGTAAATACATCTGCTATATTGTACACATACACACACACACATACACATAGTCACATTTATCGTGTTAATTTTGTGAAAAATGTTGTTGTTTTTCCCAACGTTAGTAAAAATTTAATAGAAAAATTGTGTTTTATTTTGTTTTTTATTCCATAATTTCTTCCGGAGCCTTTTGGCGTCATGTTTACTGTTTGTTTGTTTGTTTGTGTATTTGTGTGTGGATGTTCGCCTAATTCTTGTGGCACATCTTTTAATACTTTTGACATGTTTTATAAGGAAAAATCATGTTTGCTAAATAAATGGGATTAAATAAATTAAATTAGGCAAAGTTAAAAAGATTTATATGAAATTGCCTTACCAACATGAATAAGATTCATCGATAATTTAAACCATAATACAAAATTTATATTAAAGACTATTAAATTTGTAAACTTTAATTTTTTGCTGCATTGAATAACAAATTCCTACAGTTTATTAAAAAAAATGGATGTGTAGTTATTAAGCGGAAAGAGGTTAAACAAAACAGCTTTTAAAGCAATGGTTTTGGATTTAGTGTTTTTTTTATATTTTTCTGCGTTTTTATGTACATATGGCGATTTTTCAGCCTCTTGGCGCTTTGTTGTATTTACTTTTTTTATAAATATATAGATATATACATATATGGTTTGTTGTTGGTTTCAAGCTGTCTATATGCTGTACTACACTAACATATTTAACTTTGTTACGGATAATCATAAATATGATGGTTTCAGATTATTGTTATCATATATTCTAAAACCATCATATATTTGATTATCCGTAACAAAGTTTATAATTTGGACAAACATATATATGATCATGGTATTGACGTAAAATATGACTACAACCATATTATGATTGTAGTCATAGAATTTTTAAATTGCCTGTGATCATATAACTGTGACTATAGTGAATAATTTTTTATCTCTGGGTGTGTGTTTTGTTTTTATTTTTACCTTATACATCTGGCTAGCCATCGGTTAACACTAAATGTACATGTAAGGGCAACTGAAAAACAAACCTCCTTATTTAATAACAAGAAAATATTTATTTGTCGTTTTGACATTATTGATAAATTTTTTGGTTCGTTGTTAGTTTCAAGCTGTCTATGTCTATGATGCACCTCACTGGTGCTTATACCAGACCATTAGCAGACTTTGAATTATTTCCTGAAAAAATTCAAAAATGTTGTATTTATAAGCAAGAATTCAAATGAATTGAATGAGAAATACTACAAATTCAAAAAACATTAAAAAAAATTGTTCTATGAAGTAATTATTTGTGGTTTTTTGAAAAAAAAAAATTATTTTAAAACATAACGCAAGCAATTAGCGATATTTTATTTTCTGATGTAGCAATATCAAACAGTTTTTTCTAGTGTAAATGATACGGCGCTTTAAAATATACTGTGTGCTAAATGTTTTGTGCAACTTCTTAGTGGACTCTAAACTTGGTCACTCTAAGGACCAATTGAAAACTAAAATAAAATGTTTTTGTTCCTTTTTTTACGATTAAAACTATCCACAGAAAAATAATATTAATATTTTGGTTCACTTTTTGAATGCAAGAAATATGTATATATTTTGGATTTACTGCAAAGATCGTAAAAAATAGACCTCCACTATGTCTCTGGCGTAGGAAATCTTATTTATCTATATTAAAGCATTATAATTTAAACAAGAAATTATGTTTAAGCATGTACAAATTTTTTACAGTTTTCTATTCTGAATCCATCAATTATATTGTAACAATTTGGACAACATGCACACAAACAATTTTAATCTATATATTCAATTAAATATTGCTGGAGTAATGTGCATGCCTAACTTAATTAGAATTTAATTAACATAATTAATTTTTCTTGTTTTCAATCAAAAAATTTACTCGTATATATCGGAAAATTTTGATATAATAAACAAGACTCTATGTTATTACAAATCCAATGACATCACTTATACATACACCATCAATGGTAGGGAGTATAAAAAGGTTAGATGTTATAAAAATATACTTAAGAAAAATCTCTCTTTTCAACTATTTTACTTACTTAAGTCCTTGGAGTAAGTACTGTGCTGTCAATATAAGTATTTTATTTATTGTCCATTTTATTTATTTCTTTATTTATCTATCGTCCAGTATTTGTTACTTCTTTATTTTTTTATTTCTCCACTTAAGATTTGTTTGTTAATTCTTAAAAGAACTTTGGGAAATCTTACAGCTACATTTGATTATATATTGAAATAAATGAAATGACTAATACCACTTAGTTATTCTCTTATTTTTTTCTTCTTCTTTAGTATTTCTTCTCTTTAATTCCCGTTATCAACAACAGAAAAGTCTTTAGCTCATTATGCGAGTAAAATTAAATTTTGTTGATAATTACTTCTCAATTTTTTATTTTTCTTTTTTTCATTAAAGTTTCATTAATGATTTAATAAATTGCATAAGTTTGTGTAAAATAAAAAAAACGTCATAAAAAATAATAAAAAAAAATGTTCAATTAATTGTTTTAGGAAATCAAATCTATTGATTGCACTAAAATTTTTTCTTGCTAATGATTTCAGGCGATAGTCATTAAATTTGTGAATTTCTTAATGAAGGCAGCTGTTAATAAAAAAACCTTTCTTTTGCTGATATTGTTTGAGATTAATTTTGCTTTTTTTGAAGATGAAGAAATTGCTTCTATATTGTCTGTCGTAGAGTTACACGATGTTTCTGCAAAAGTTGCGAAAAGTATTAATTAGTAGAGCGTAAATAATTGACAGGTTAATAAACTTTTAATTTAAAAGACTTTACCGATATGAAAGGAAGTAATACAGTATTGTGAACAGCTGTAATGTAAGCTTCCACCTAAAAATACTGACTTAAAAAATTCACAAAATATTATATTTTCAGTTTTTAAAAAAGTGATCGACAGCGTATTCTTTATTTAATATTTTTACAAATTTGGAAAAAATTTTGTGTGAATTACTTTAGAAATTTTTTTATTTTTTTATATAAAAATATTAAAAGGTTTTTTAAGATTTTTTGTTAAATATAAGTTCCAAAAAACTTTACTAATATTTTTTAATATTTATCTTTTGCGAAAAAAATCAAAAAAAAAATATTCTCACGTATATATAAACGTTGCGTATCAACGAATACATTTTGTTTACCAAAGATACGTGGCAGCTGAGACTCGTTCGAAGAAGAAAGTTTTTTTTTCAAACCGCTGAATGTTTGAAGAGAAGTTGCAAAAAAAAATTAAATTTTATTAAAATAAACGTTAGTATTTCTTTTGACTTCTTAATATTTTTTTTCTAAATTTTTATTTTTGAACAGGTGGTTTAAAAATGCATGCTTACCTGCTTATGCCGAAAACTAATATTTTTTAAACTATTTTTTAATAATCAAAATTTTATTTTATCTCCTTTCTTAGTTAGAAATAGAAATAAAAGCTTATATTTAAATTTAAAAAAAATTAGGAAGCCGTCCGTTTTTCAATCTTGCGTTTTTTAACGGCGTAATAATAAATTTCAGCCAAATTTCTAAATCTTTTCCTTTGAAATGCTAATATGTTTATTATAAAATTAAACCAAATATTTTAATATTTTCCCAAAAACCTTAAAAAATATTTGTTTTAACAATATTCGTAAATATGTTAAAATATTATATATTCGATCACGAAATCGATTCCTTATCGAATTCAATTGCCATGACCAAGCTAAATAAAAAAGTGCCAATAGAAATTGCAAATTTTTCTTGAAGATTCATTACTCATTGCAAACAATATATTTTTATTTTTTGAGAGATAATTATTATTAAAAAAATAAATTTTCCTTTAATAAGTAAAGTGATTTTTAAAATAATTAAAAATAAAACTTATTCAATTATAGTTCTTACTTTTTAAAAAATTATTTATAATATATTTTCTTATTAAATTTTATTTAATAACTTACCCTGCCCTCTAACAAAAGTATTCATATTTTAAAATTATCAATTACAAATTTTAGGGTTTTATTAATTCAAAACAGTTTACTTGATGAATAATAAAAATTAATAATAAATTATGTTTTAAATTTTCCTACAATTGTCTGTGCAGCTATAAATTAGTAATTTCTTTCTTTAATTTACCATTCTTCTTCTTTTCTTCAAAACACATTGTCTTGTTTACTATTTCTGTAGTGTCATTAACACCCAAATGCCATAAATTTTAATATTAATTGCTTAAGGATATAAATAAAATTATTATTAATAACAGTTTGATAAGACAATAGATTAAGAAGAATTAATTAATATTGACAATAGTTGTTTAAATGTTGGTTGTGTTGTATGAAGATTTTTAAAATTATTAATAGAAGAGAATTATGGAATAATTTATGCTACAGGTTGGTACTTACATATTTATTGATTCTATAAAAAGCTTAAAAATTACTCTAATGGCTGCTTGTTTGCAGCATTTTTCTTGATTCCGAATGCAAATTAATGCAAAAACCAAAATACTTTCTAGTTTGAAGCCGGCACATTTATTTACTCTTTTCAAACTATTATCGAAGAAAAGAATCTATTTTGTAACTATTTCAAGTATATTTTTAGTATTTAGTATTCCTGCATCGAAGAAGCAATGTCCATTAGATCGCGTTTTTTAATACATAATAATGAAATGTGCTACACATAACTTGTTAAGGCCTTTTAATCAACCTTATTAATTTTGGGTTAAATTATTCTAGATTTAACTTTCAACGCCTGGAAGAGAATTATTAAATTCCACATAAATAAGTTGTATTTATATACAAATAAATAACTAAATAAAAAACAAATAAATAAATTCTTGCGAATTATATGCAGGATTTTCTGGCCATAGACTATCGCTAATGTTGAACCATGATAAAGAAAATGAAATTGGGTGGACTACACACTACATAAGCCACCCTGATGCATCACAAGATATTCCTTACAATAAAACCCACAGGGCAGCCGTAATCTTACATGCTGATAACCGAAAAACTTAACATGCCAGTTAACTAACTAAAAACAATTGAGGGATTCACATGTTAATTTATGATTTCATAATATCATATGGCCTTAAAATTTTAAATGGTTTAAGCACTTTGTTGTTGCCTGTTACGTTCGACTAAGATAACATTTTTAGTACGAAAAGCAACTTAAACCATTTCAAATTTTTAGTACATATGATATGACATTATGATATCATAAGTTAGCTTGTAAATCCCTCAAATATGTCTCAACAGGGGAAAATGGAATAATATTGCAGATACCCAATATTCCCAAGAGAAATAAATAGAGCTTTAAAAAATACACAAATGTGGCTAAAGAAATTCGTAGTACATAATTTGTTTATCACTGACTTAAGCTCTAATAAAAATCAAATTCTCTACAAATTCATTTACGCTTATAAAACCATTTAAACAATTTCAATATGAATAAAGTTTATTACAAATAATTTAATAGTTTAAATATGAATTACAAATTTTACACTAAATTTGCCAAAAACAAATCTGTTTTGTAAACCCAAATCTCTTCACTATGTTTGTAATATGATCGATCTAGAATTGGCCCTTTTCCCGAAGTCCTGATGCTCATAAAATCCCTCACCAATTGAAATATCATAAAGACTTTGGCTGCTTCAAGTTTTGTATTGGAATTACTTTAAACATTTTTTCACCAAAAATTTTACAATTTGAATGTTTTAGTGTAGGGTATTATGCAATGCTTTTTGCGATTGGGGTGAGTTAATATTTTTCATCAAAAATCGTATAACAAATTCTAAAACAAAACTTTGCAAGAAACCATGGATTTCTGATCGAATATTATCCCGCGCAAATCGACCTAAAGATTTTCTGCTCACAATAATAAAATATTTTTTTTCTAAGAAATTTAAATATACGTATAATTAATTATTATCGTTTCAATAATTAGATATAGCGTATACGTATTTTAAAATTAATTTAAAAAAATTTTTTCATTTCTTTAAATATTTTGTAAAAATACTAATTTTTTAAATAAAAAAAATCTCTTAAGACTTTCATCTTAAAAGAAAACTCAGAATTATTTTTTTGGTTCCCAGCACCTTCCTGTTTTCAAAAATTTTACACAAATCATCAAATGAAGCAATACTTACAACATATTTTCGAATTTGCGCGGGATCGAAAATCGTTTTAGACCTATAGTCTCTAGAGCAAAGTTTCTTAAAGTTCTTCG
>NDXZ01030134.1:1908-14902 GCA_003055125.1 Paykullia maculata
TTTTTTTTTTTTTTGTTGTTATTAACAACAATAATAAAATAATGAATTCTTAACTACATATATCTTAATTTTTAAATAATTAAATATAATATATTTAATATAAAATATTCTTCCCGGGAATTCCCGGGAACACGATTATTTTAAGTCGATTAACTTAAAGTTTTTTGATAAATACTGTGGAAATAATGTAAAAAGTGAACATTTGTTGGAAAAACTAGTGTACTCAGTGGACATGTGACAAAAAAAGTGTACAAATAGTGTACACAAAAAAATAGTGTACTGTCCACTTTAATAATGTACGGATGGTCACCGTATGTTTAGCTCTACTGCAATATCCAGTAGTAATACACATCACCTTCTTAAAAGGCAGGCCTCTGCTCTTCTACATTTGGGGGACCTACTATGTTCGGTACATTCATTTTTGACTTAATATTACTTTTGATTTTGGACACAATAATCCAGTTAAACAATTGTTCAAGACCAAAAAATTAGATTTAGTTCTCTTTTCACATTTAACAGTCTACACTAAACATACATACATACATACATGTTAAAAAAAACATTGCAATTTTATTTAATTATCAAAAAAAATATTTGAGAAAAGAACAAGAGAACAAGCAAAAAAAGAAACAACAAAGTAAAGGCAAAATAAATTGAATGAATCAAGATCACTGTTAAATTTTTTGATCAACATCTGTTTTCGCAACCGACAGATTTTTAGAAGATGTGTATGTATGTACACAGACTAGAGATGAGCGATCCCGTGATTTTTAAGGAACATCGTTACCAGCGAATGTGATTTTTAAATCACTGTTCTTTTAAACAGTGACTGTGATCACGGTTTGTTACCTTTCACAGTTTGTTATTTTTAACTCCTGTTAAATGAGAAGAATGTTTTTTTAAACAGTAATTGTGTCACTGTTAATTAAATTTTAGTTCTTTTTTCACGCATAAAAGAACTACGCATTGTTTACTAATAAAAACGAAAAATAAACTTTTATGTTTTTTTAATACATGATTTACAGGATCGTTTAAAGTTATTAGAGAATAATAATAATTTTAAAAGTTAAATTAGAGTAAAAACCAAAGCTTTGATGTACATAGTAGTTCTTTTTATTAAAAAACAACTAAACAATTTATGTTGACAAAGAAGTCAAACTTAAACAAAACAAAGAATTTAATTCAATAGTAAACAAAGGAAAACAAAGTAAGCACTATCAATGAGTTCAAAAAAATTCCATATTTCACTTATTTTCTTTTTATTTAATTTAAAAGTCTTGACTTACAAATTTAAAATACGTACTTATGTGTGTATGTATGTATGAATGTTTTATTTTCATATACATACTAGTGTTTGCCTCGAAGGTGGAAGCACTTTTACAACATCAACAAAAACTTCAATCAATTTATCTACTTCTTTTTATGTGTTAACAAAACTTACATGTTCGTTTGTTTATTTTTTGTTGTACCATTGCGAACACCTCTCTGGTAAAGTTTTTGTCTGCACTCACCTATATATACATGTTTAAAAACACTGGAATCTTACTCTTATATGAGCAAAAGAAAATTAAGACTCACAAAATTAAAGTATACAAAAAAGTTAAGCAGCTTTCAGTCACCACACGAGACTAAAAAGTTGAGTGGTTCTTAACTTTTTTGAGTAATTTTTGTTTTTATATTATTTTTCTACTTCTAACATCACTTTGACTTCTTGTATGTCAATTGTCGGACATCGTAAAATCGCATTCGAATAAAAGGCTTCATCAGAAAAAGGTTACTTATTACTTCACCATGACAAACCCCATGTAAGCTTAATGCATATGTGTGAATGTATTTTTCTGATTATTTTTGCTACGTACAAATGTAAACCTTATCCAGTAGCTTATATGTACATGCCCTACAGATAATATTGGGCTACGTAGTCCATTATAGTTAAAATGGAGTAATTACATCATGGTCCAATGTAGTGTAGTTATGGACCATGTTATGACAAATGGTTGTATTTCAACATAGCAAGCTTTGTGTAATTAATAAAAATAAATAAAATTTATTGTAAATACAAAAAAATAAAAAATTTATTACATTATTGAGTACTCCATGGAGTAATCCGGTGTAATGAGAAACTGGGTTATATGGTCTAGTCCTAGGACATCGTTATGTTAAACGGACCACCTTTTAACCATATATTTGGAGTAGTTTTGGAGTACTCCTACTCTTTTGTGGACTACTCCTTACATGCATGTATGGACTAGTCTCGTTATCTGCAGGGTGTATTTATGTATATAAAATGTAAAAATATAAAAAAACAATACATACATACATATCTTCGTTCGTAAATTATTGTGTTCTATATGAATAAAATGTTTTTTTTTTGGGAAATCAATATTAAAAGTTTAATAGTAATTTATAAAAAATTGAACCAAAAAATTTTCGCGAACTTTTTACAAAAGAAAGTTCTAAAGTTTGTGGTTTTTTTTTATTCATTTTTAGTTTTTATTCACGACTTTATACATATTAAAATAAGCTGACGAAGCTTTTAACTAAAGTGTAGTATTATAGCACAAAGTCGATGTCTTATATTTCGAAAACAGAACGACAGATCTCAGCTATTTTGCGGTATATAACACAATAATTAAGGAACGACGATATGTATGTATATCATGCATTAAACACATAGACCACAGCAGGCTACCGACTACAATCTGTCAAATTTAAAATACACACGTTTATATGGAGACGATTATTTTGAAGCCGGCACAACTACACGTCTACACGACCACCGTTGTAGCTGTGGCCAACTTAGGCTAATTTCAATTTTTGTGAGCGATAAGAGCAAATTTAGTGCTGCCAATATAAAGAAAAGTGAAATAAATGACAGCTTGAAAATATATTTTATTTTACAGAAAATAACATCATAAAATTAAAATATTATAAGCTTTTCACAAAAACAACATATGCATGCGATTATTTTTAGAATAAAAAGTATTATAAACAATTAAATCTTCTTAAATAATGGATAGTGTGCTCTATATCGAAGACGTAATTTTTTTTTTGTAAAAGAAAAAATTTAAAAGTGGCACCACTGAAAAATGTTAAAACAAAAGAAACAGCTGTTTTATTTTTGTAGCTGTCGTTTTCAAAATAATTGAGTAGCTGACTACACGGCGACAATTGTAGCCAGCGGCATTTGTAGTCGTGTAGTCGGTAGCCTGCTGTCTCGAATGTGTTTACAGCATCATACATAAATGCACATTAAGTACCCAAGCAACACAGATTGGTCGTAACAATGTCAGTACGACGTCTCAAGCCGACTTCGGCCGACCCATTTGACGTCGTACCGACCACGCTCTGACTCAGATTTGAACCATATTGGGTATTAGGAATCCTGTACTTTGTCGACCGCCACTTTACAACCGTATACAACAGTATACCAATAACGACCAGAGGAATGGAATGGTATTTTCTTTCCATTTAGATGACCGATTTTATTATAATGTTGGTCAGCTAAATATAAATAAATAATAAAGCGACTGGCATTACTTTAGAGTTGGTCGGATAAGTTCTTTTTTTTTCTTATATATAGTTTGCTATTAGTATTTATGAAAAATGCAAAACTACAAATCGTTGAAACGGCAACGCTAAAAATTTTACTGATAAAAGTTTATATTCTACTTCGAAAACAATACAACGCGCCATCAAAACCTTTATATTTTCAGGAAAATATTTAATTAATTACTTTTAAAATTTTTTTCAGAGACATTTATTTTCAATAAAATTATTTTTTTTAGAATTATTTATGCAAAATTAACTGCCTGGCCCACAAATGCGAACGATATTTTCGTTTCGAATAAATATATTTCAAACAAAAACAAATTTAAACTTTTTGTTTTTGTTTGAAATATATTTATTCGAAACGAAAATATCGTTCGCATTTGTGGACCATTCCTATTCATTCTGGCGTCTTAAATTGCATATAAATATTTTTTTTTCATTAAGTTTTTTTTCATGGCAAACATTTTTTTCATAGAATATGGCGGCTATATGTATTGTCAACCGAACACACTTCAACCAAAAACGAATAATAGTCGCTTTTTTGGAAAATATACGATCGAATATGTACATTATACGACTTGCCAATTACTAACGCCTCAAAGTATGTTGCACATATTTCGTCGAAAAAATTACGGTCGTTCAGCGACAACAGATGACGTTGGTACGACGTTGCAAGATGTCTAAAAGCAACGAGTCATTGTACGACATCGCTACGTGGTGGGTAAATTTATTAAAAATCTAGAGACCAGGAATAATTCAAAAGTAGATAAAATCAGACCGAAATGACTGAAATTGGAAAGATTTTTTACCAAATCCAACCATTCAAGTCGTGAAGTAGTCAGGCTGTATTTCTTGAAATATAAGCAAAAAAAAAATTTTTTATCATAAAAAATCAAGTTTTCTAAGCCTTTAAATACTTTTCAGACATGGTTACATACGTAAGTATACATATGCACACACGCAGTGAATGGTATATAAGATTTGACACAGCCGAATATAGCGCTTTTACTTGTTTGTTGTCTAATTGTTTCGATGTAAATCAGTCTTATTCTACAAGTTTAATTTCTCAAACTTTCTACTTATATATAAATAAAGCCTTGGCCATGGTTAAAGTAGAAGTAAGAAGTACTACATAATACTTAAACACATACTTATAATTAAATATATGTAATAAATAGCAGCAACGGAAGCTCTCTTGTATAGGAGTTGCATATTTTTACTTACCAGAGCATATACGCCAAACGGCATCACAACTACTGCCACTAGAAGATCCGCAATTGCCAAAGAAACGATGAAATAATTTGTAACCGTTTGTAGGGAACGTTCACGAAACACAGATAATATCACTAATATGTTGCCAAATAATGTGAAAATTGGAAACACAATTAATATGAGTGCCCAATAATTTCGAGTAACTATAACAAATAAGAAATGAAACAAACAGAGAAAATTATTTTAAAAAAATATTAGATTCACTTAAGAGAATGTGTTGTAAGAAATAAATAAATTATTATTATTATTATTTCATGGCAGTTTTTTATCATTTTTGTATATCTTTCTTTTAATATAATGCAAAAACGTAACGAACGCTATTTGTGTATGTATTATGTTTTGGGCTGTGGTGTTTCTAAATTTAACTAACGTTTTGTATTGTTTGTTTGTCTTGTGTTATATTATAAAGATGTCCGCAATGTAAGTGGGTTGCTTGTGGTTGTAAACACTTATTTAAGGATTTTTCCCATTTTAACACAAAAGAAAATTTATTAGAACCCTTTATTATCTGAACGCATTAATTATTTGTGCTTAATTGACACTGTTTAACAATTAATGTGTTATTTTACCAGTCAAATCCTTTTTGGATTTATTTTAATTCTTAATGACACTTTGAAAACTTCGTTCTTTTAAATTAACTCTTTTAACAACCGTTATTAATTAGTTGACAATTAAATGAAATACGCTTGAGTTTAACGTAAATTTTTTAAGTAGAAATAATTGACCTTAATTCGAATATGTCAAGATATATAACATTTTTAAATATATACATTTTAATGCTAAAAAATTTATAAAATCTAATAGAAATACATACATACATATACAGCAATAAATAATTTGGTCTTTAAACTCATTTACGCTCACATTAAACTACATACGACTTAAAAAACACAACATAATTTAAAAAATATTTACCTACACATGTGAAAATTATATTGTTTGTTTAAACAAATTAAAAAACCACAAATTTCAGAGCATCCTTTAAAACTAAATTTACGAAGATACAGGGCATAGTTTTCTGTTTTATAACCTCACTTTTTTAAAAGTGTTTACCGGAGGCTGTAAATCATGTTTTTTTTATAAAAATATTTTTTTATTAACACACTTTGTCCCCATATAAATATAAATTTTAAAGTTTAAATAAAAGTAAATATAATTTTTAATGGGTGCCAAAGTAAGGCACCTCAAGTGCATAAAGAGTTTTAACCGAAACAAATTTCTTATTGTAAATTCATTTTTTAGAGTCAAATATCTTCTCAACTTTGATGGATATTTTATCGCTTAGCAAAGTTTTTGCAATCGAAACATTTCTTTAATCATCATAAAGATTTGAATTAAAAAAAAAATCAAATTCATTTTGACACAAGTACATAACTTCAAAATGAATTTAACAATATTCACAAATATTAAACAGTGTAGGAAGGGAAAATCATGTGAATAGGCCTTTTAAATGGCCTTATTGGGAAAATCATGTGAATATGCCTTTTTAATGGCCTTATTTAGCGCGTATCATTACGACTCCACCTAAACTCTTTGTTTTCGTTACTTTACTATTAGATGACAGTATAAAATCAGAAAAATTATAAGGTTTCTTAGAAGAAGAAAACCTAAACCCTTTAAATTTATGTATGTAAACTTTTTAAAAAGCTCTAAAATTGATAACATTTTAGCTTTTCCCGGTAAAATGAATCAATAACTCGCAAAATCATTAACTAATTAGGTGCCTAAGAAAAACGGATCTTTTTTCTTAAAGCCATTATTTTATACAACAAAAGCTTGTAAATTTATTTTTTATTTAATGGCCTAATTTAATTGCCAAAATAATCAGTTAATAATTAAATAAACAACAAAAGTAATAAAATGTTATAAAACTTTCGTGTTAAACGGTATTGTTTAATTGCTGACAAACGTAGTCAAAAGTTATGATGAAACTACAGGCGACAAAAATAAAAAAAAGGATTTTACTCCCTACAAAATCCTTGTGTAATTAGTCTTTGTTAGCAACATTTATGGAACAGCTGACTATTATGTGAATAATTATCATTTGGATGTTTAGCGCGTAACAGTGGACGAAAATCGGCTATAGTACGTCAAATAATTCCTTCGTCTATTGCATAATATGATTATGTGACTGCTGGACAAAATAAACCTCTTGTTGTTCGTAATTTAACAAACAAATTATCGGGAGAGGTTGTAGTGCTCCACCTACCTGTTGCAAAAATTAAAAACATTTTTCTTTTCACTCAAAGCATAGATTATGCTTGTCTTGGTGATTCTGATAGTTCCTTGTTACAAACAGCCAAACTTTTAGGTCTTGTGACTTGTGGCGGATCGTTGTGCTTGTGATAAGCCGCTTATCCATGCTATTCATATTATAGGCTGTGGCAATGGGCCTTATATATAAATATAAGAACTAGAATTAATTATGGACCGACTATCACCAAATGTAGGTTACAGGTTTGTGTGTACTAAACTTATGTGTGTGAAAAATGTTACCTTTCTTTTTATATTTTTAACAGCTCTATAAGCGTTAGGTAAATTATAAAGAGTGGGTCTTATATAGGAGCTAGAGTTAATTATGGTCTAGCTTCAGCACAGTTTGTACTTACAAACAATTTTATTACTATTAAACATATGTGACCCGGCCTATGAAAAGGTGGCTTATGACTCAAAAAAAATTTTTCCACTTGAAAACTAGAAAGTCCTAACTTGCTTAAAAGTGTACTAAAAATGTAGAGAAAGAAGAGCACAAATGAAAGGAAAACAGAATTTTCTGTTCTGTTGTGCTGTTTCTTGCAATTTTTTTTTTTGAGTCATAGGCCGGGTCACATATAGTGAATTTCTCTTGATATCAATATTTTAATGGTTTTATGAATGTTAAGGAGATTTTTTTTTGAGCAGGACTCTTATTAAAACTCAACGCACAATTTTGTTAGCACATTTTAGCACAAGCATTTTAGTGTTTTGAATTTTATTAAAAAAGGAATATTTATAAGGGTGTTACGAAACGTAATGTCTAATTTTAGAAGAATAATTAAATGGGGATTTAATAAAATCATAAAACTTTTTTCTCAAATCTCTTTTTACAAAAGAGTAACGTTACTGACTGATTCATCATCGCACAGCCTAAACGAATAAAGCTAGAGACATGAAATTTAGATTCACTACGAAGGGATTTTTGGAAATTGAAATATTTAGGGGGTAAAAAGGGAAAAATGCATTGGGTAACCATATACCTGCTAAGCTAAATAATATACATACGTACATAATTTAAAAAGTATTATATTCTAATCGAAAAATAAGCGGACAGGTCTGGTACTTTTTCGGAAATCATGGACCTAGCAGGTGAAAACGGGTAAAAATTATATTTTGGTACTTTTTTGGGGTCCCTTGCAACTTCTAAACCAATAAACTTTTAACTGCGATCGTAACTCCTGCAAAAAATATGAAAACGTTTTAGTATTTTGGAATTCATAATTATAGGAGAAAAATTTTACCTCTTTTGTACTTTGTTAGAAAAAAAGTGTGTTGAATTTTGTTAGAATTCATGTAACGGTTCGCTTCTACTAGCATACAGACTTCCATTTGAAAAAAAAAACTTTGTCACTGGAATGAGGATGAAAAAAGGACCAAAAGGAGGAAAAACGGGTAAAAATTATATTTTTGTACTTTTTTGGGGACCTGGTAACTACGAAACCAATAAATATAGAAATTTGAAAATATGATTACGTTTTTGGTACTTTTTGGAAATTCTAACTTATGGTGATAAAAATTATTTATATATTTTTTAATTTTAATAAAATTCATGAAAAGTTTTACCTGAGCTTCTACTACTACTACACTAGAATGGATACTAAAAAGTATCAAAAATGGTGAAAACCGGAAAAATTCGTTTAATAGTAAATTACTGTACCAATTTTGATATAATAAAATTTGAATAGCAATAATAATTGGTAAGGGAAAGGGGAAAATTCAGATAAACGGGGGGCGAAAATGTACTTTTTCAATTTGTAGGGTACTTTTTTACATTTTTGAGTCGATCTTAATTAAGGTAAAAAATCATATGCAGGGCGAGAAAATACTTTTTCAAATTTAAGGGTACTTTTTTACCTTTTTTAAGTTTATGAGTCTAGAAACGCAAAATCACGGCATGTCGCTTCTAATTAATATTAAAAAGATGGCGAAAAAGTACTTCTTCCACTTTTAGGGTACTTTTTACATTTTTTGAGTTTATAGGTTTAGAAATGTAAAATAAGAGCCTGTCGCTTCTAATTAGGGAAGAAAATCATAGGGACCGAAAAAGTACTGTTTCCATTTTAATAGGGTAGGTAGGTAGGTTATTAAATTTTTTGAGTTTATGAGTCTAAAGACGTAAAATCGTCGTTTCTAATCAAGACAAAAAGTTATATAGTGGGCGAGAAAATACTTTTTCAATTTTAAGGGTACTTTCTTTTAAATTTTGAGTCTAGAAAAGGTAATTAAAATAAAAAAAATCATATAGAGGGGTAGAAAATACTTTTTAACCATTAACCCTACGGTCAATGACCAAAAATATATACGTTAGTCAATGACCGGGTACCCTGGTACTCCTTTGTACTTGTTTTTATGAGAGCTACAAAAACTTGATTCCAACTGTACGGCTACCGAGGTACCCGGTCATTGACTGCCTTAGGTGTCGAATGTTAAACTGTCTTACACATTGATCTAATTAATAATATTATTCTTTTTTGTTTTTTAATGTTTATAAACACCTTAATGGCGAAGAACTGAAGTTTTATTGCAATATCTTTATTATTATAGAATTGCGAGCATTTTTAAGTTGAAAAAGGGTACCCGGGTACCCGGTCATTGACCGTAGGGTTAAGAGTACGTTTTTACATTTTTGAGTTTATGGGTCTAGGAATATAAAAAAGGGCCTGTCACTCCTAATTAGGGTAGAAAATCATATAGGGAGCAAGAAAATACTTTTTCAACTTCTAGGGTACCTTTTTACTCTTTTTAAGTTTAGGAGTCTAGAAATAAAAAATTAGGGCATATTAATCCTGAATGAGAAATAAAATCATATAGGGGGCGAAAAGGTGATTTTTTATATTTTAGTATTCTTTTGTACGTTTTTTAAGTTTATGAGTCTTGAAATTCGAAATTAGATTCTATTGATTGAACTATAAAATCATATAATGGGGTCGAAAATTTACTCAAACAGCTTTTATGGTACTTTTTAACATTACTTTCATTACGTATCAATATATATGATTTAAGGAACTGATGACCCAGAATGAGATATAAAAACATAAAGAAGGGAGAAAATAATTCTCTTTTGCATTTATAAATCTAGAATTGTGGAGTTACGAATATTAAGCCAAGTTTGGATAAAAAAACATTTATGGTGGCAAACTGTAACCTTTTTAAATTTAATGATTTTATTTTATTTATTGAGTTTATTGATCTAGAAATGCGATATTAGGGACTATTAATCCAGACTAAGATAAGTAATTTTAGGGGGACGAAATGGAAGTTTGTCATTTTTATAGAGAACTTACATTAAAATATATATAATAAACCCCGTTTATAAAGACATGAGATTAATAATATAATGAAGGTAAATATGAAACAAAACAAAATCAATACAAGTTATCTTAACAGAATTTGAATGTTAAATAAATATTAAAGAAGTGTGCTAACAAAGTAGCGGGTTACATACAAAAAAAATCAATTAATTACCCGAAACAATAAGTAAATCATATATATTATATATTCTAAAGTCAAAAAACCTTTAGAATACATAAACAGGGTTATATATTTTAAAAATATATATAAACATGACTAAAAAATGCAATTAAACTTTTTATTCTTCACTAGGTATATAAGTTTCAGTACACCCACAGCAAATTTTCTTGACGCATCTAAGTTATGGGCTAATCCAGCGTAACGCACGCTACATTCGTACGCGTTTCTTGATTAATATATAAAAAAATTTTTTTGGTCTTTCAAAAGAGATACCTTTAACTTTATTTGTACTTTCGAATCCCCCCGGGGGTAGTTAGAATAGCATCATGGTGAAATCTCCATCATGGTGCTAATGCCCTCGGGGCAAAAGAGGCTTGCCTTAGCCTCGGGCTGTTGGGCCCAAATTGGTGATTCACCAGAACCAATCTGGTACCACGGGAACCAGTAAGCCCCCAGGACTTGTCCTGGACTGGTTAATTGGTTGAGGTCCCTTCGGGGTCCATGTGGTGGCTGTGGTTGAAAACCTGGTTTTGGCGTTAGTTGAAATGAGTCAGGAAGAGATGTCAATTTGTGCTGATATTTGTCTTCGGACGAATTTCGGAACGGTTGAACAAACACCTCTATGAGTGCTACGAGATTAGCACATGATTTAGCGTAGGTCCGAGTCCTTGCTGATGCTTATGCTAGTGATAGACTTCGGCTCGACGGACCGCATGGAACCTGTTGAATTGAGTAACAGGTCGATAGAGACCTTGTCGCAACATCCGCAGGTCCAAAAATCAAGGGATCTAGATAGCCCGAGCTCTTCAGCAAGGTGCTAGTCTATTATTCAACAATGATAGACCAAAGATTTGCCACCTGTGTGTTCTAAGGCGAGTTCACACAGGGGCGGTAGTTAAACGCACAGATTCAACTCGTGGTTAGACCACTGTCTGGTTATGTCACGAGGTGACGGTACAGACACAAATCTAATACACGGTTGTACTTTCGAATGGCATACAACATAACTTGTTACAGGTATTTGTTGTGAAATAATTGATCGCAAAGTTTCGTTACGCACGCTACAAAAACTGAAAGTAACTTTTAAGCTGGAGTGTGTTTTCGTAATTTTGGCGAATTTTGCATAATAAAGCACAAAAAATCTAAATCCTTTAAGAAAGATGAGTATAGGAGAAATCTAAAATAACTTAATTGAAGGCAAAAACATTTGTAGTTTTTTATTAACAGCCGTAAACCCATTGTGACGCACGCTACGTGACGCACGTCACATATTTTCCAGTAGAGTAGTAGTAATGTACGTACATATTGAAAACGGTTTTATTTTACCCTTCACACATGTGGTAAGGATATTATATGTAGGTTTGTCATTCCGTTTGTAATTTCTAAAATATTCATATGCGACCCTATAAAGTATATATATTCTGGATCCTTATAGATAGGGATGTCGATTTAAAAAAATTATTGTTTTGCAACTTTGAAATAAACTACAAATATATTTGAAAAAAAATATACCATTTGGCCACAAATCGTGAAGGGTATACAAGATTTGGCCCAGGCAAATATAGCGCTCTTACTTGTTTTTTTTAATTTTGATCAACAATGGCAACCCTGTAGCTTTGAATTATTAAAAAATATTGCTGTGGAGCCTTCATTTAAAAGGTCATAACTTTTGTTGTGTTTAAGATTAAAAAAATTGTTTTTTGATTACAGTTGGCAAGATGTCAAAGGTTAAAAAATTTAATTAAAAAATTGTAAAAAAAGGTTTTAAAATTATATATAAAAAAAATATATCTCCAAATTTTTTAATAACTTTTATACAAAAAGCTATTTGTATGGTGTAAGTACCCTGATATTTTCTGTACAAGTTTTCGAGATATTAAATATATTGCTTCGTTATACAAACTACATTGGCTTCCTGCAAAGGTTTTTAATGCAATTTTCGCAAGAACTCAAATCGTTACGCACGCTACAGAAATTAATATGCCAATAATTTTTTTTATTGTGAAAATTTTAAGTTATTATTTGCTAAAAGCAGAATATGAACTTGTTTTAAAAATATAAAAAAGTTTAAAAAAATGTTTATTCTACTCATTTTCTGTGACGCACGCGACAACGCATGGACCTGACATTTAATACCTAATTTTAATCTTTCCAAAATATTAAACAAAAAATTTTTTACTGAAATTAAAGAGAATTTAATGAATAAAAATATGGTCTTTGATCGGACCATCTATATTAAACCAAATTAATGATATGATCACCTAAAAAATTGTTAATTTCTTATATAATCTTAAGAGACCTGAGGTAGGGTAGGATTTGGTAATAATTTTTGTATTAATCGTCATCGAAATAAATTTTTTTTCTTTTATTTATAAAATAAAACAACTAGTTTTATATTTAACTAGCTTATTTTACCCGGCGTAGCCCGGGGTAACAAAGAGTT
>NDXZ01030136.1:0-11885 GCA_003055125.1 Paykullia maculata
CCGCGTTTAAATAAAAGAAATTTTCTAGCTATTGCCCAGTTAGACAACATTAATATCATCTATTAAAAAGAAAACGAAATTAAATGTATGTGATAAAATGGACAAACGTCTCAATGCTGCAGCTGTTACTATTAAGGTTTATTTTGTTGCTTTGTTTTATTATCTCTTAAATAAAATCCCTTTTAGGCATCTTGGGAACTTAAAGCCAGCAATAAATTAAAAAATCCTTGATGTCCTTTTCTAAGAACTAGATGGATTTCTGGTTTTTGTTTTATGTTTGGTTTAAATATTTTCGCTGCGATTTTTTTTAATTTCTTAAATTGTCATTTGAACTTATATTACGCGTTAGTTTCCTTCTTGGTTTGTGTTTGTATGTTTGAATGTTTTTTCAAAACCCTACACCACAATGTTGTATTATATAAAGGCGTCTTCTTGTCTTTTTTTATGTTTTTCGTATGTATCCTGTTTGAGAGTCCTTTTTTTTTCTTATTTTCTTTTAACTGTTGGCTTTTATTAATTCTAAGTTTTAGTTGGTTTTTTTGTAGTTTATATTTCTGTCTTCATTATTCTGGTTGACGTCAGCGTATTTTTGTTGCTACCAGCTGGCTCCTAAATATATTTTATTTTCATAAACGCCAATTGTTTTTTATTTCCGTATTTTTTGTTTTCCTCTTATCTAGGATGTGTTTGCTAATATTCCTCTTTTTTCTTTTTTTTCTATTTGGTTTGTTGGTAAGCCATTTATATCTTTTCGGCTGTATATTATATTTCCTGGAGTTTTGTGCATTCATTCATTATGTACAAATGAACAAAGAAAATCAATTTGGTTTTTAGTTGCTTTTATTTCTTGTTTTTCTCCACTTTCTTACAACATATCTCTTACACCATTACCAGTATGTTCTGTTGTTTGTTATGATTGTTATTGTTATCTTGGCTAAAAAGAAAGGAAGAGAGAAAAATAAATGTTTTAAAAAGTTTTGATTTATTTAAGTAATATTGAATTTTCAATAGTGTTAAAAGTTGCAATTACGATTTATATTTAAAAGTTATAATACTAATAGTATAGATTTACACTATTTTTTTATTTTTTTTTTTTGTATCTTTAATTAAGTGAGACAAATAGATTTATAAAATAAAGCAAACTCAACTATAAATTTAATAGTTTAAGAAAGTAATTGTAATAAACTTTCTCATTAATTGTTATACAGATCAGATCTACTAGTTATAAGTTTGGCATACAAATTGTGTATGAATTTGAATTAAATCGCATAAAGCGTCTTTGTGTCAAATACTTAATTGAATATAAATAGTCAACACTTTTTCAAACAAAAAATATATCAATAATATCAAAAATGTATCTTAAAAATTGGGGAACTGGAAATTTTAGAAAAGCCTCTTTGTTACTTTGTGCAAATTGATACCACTTGGTTTAGTCATTTACAATGGCATTAAAATATCCACCTTGAAGATATTGGATTAAAAAAAATTTTAATAATTTATACAAAATTTGCTCCGCTTTTTATGTTCTATGGAAAGTGATTAAAAAGCTGTACAAAACAATGATTTGTATGAAAGTCTCTGTAGCATTTGAAGTTTTTATTCCTGTTGCATACAGCGTCTTGTTATTTCTTCTTCTTCATAAGTGACACAACATGAGGGTTTTCAAAGCCGCTTCTAGCCACAACAATTGGAAGTAGTTTTCAAAATAATTTGTTTTCATAAAACCTCTTGCGATACCTATTTAAAGCGTTGTCGATTATGTAAGGCCCCTTCCATGACGTAGTTTGATCGATGTATGAGATGTGGTAGCATCAAAGTTTTACGAAAAAATGTTTTGACTCGTCTATATAATCGAGAAATTAAGCATCACAATATCCGCTCAAAATAAAAACAATTTATCTTAAGGAATTAAAAAAGAATCGCCTTACAGAGAATGTGCAAAAGAACAATCAATAGCTCAAGATATACGACCTCTTAAATAAGTACAGTTTAGGTTACATCCCACTAGAGTCATATCTGCTGAAACGGAAATCAAATACTGGTCCTTCTAGTGACAAACTGGTCCTGTTAGTGGCAAACTTGGACCAATAAAATATGTCAAAGGATATGTTTTATTGTCAACAGATCTAGCAGCAGAGATAAGATTCCTTCAGTTTAGGATATAAAATTTATATAAATGTATTTTAGTAATATTTAATATTTTCAAATGATTCTTATAATAACCGTTTACTATTTATAAAAATTTCTTATTAAAGTTATTCCTGAAATAATAAATACAATAGAAACTTGTTATTCAATTTAATGGTCCAAACGAGAGTGTGAAATTAACCTACATTTAAAAACTAATAAACTTAATTACCCGAAGACTCGTTTTGCGTAGTAAATTTGCCAATAATTAACACTTAAAATAATTCATGAAAATTGACGTCACCACTTTTATAACCCTAAGCTTCCCATTTTTTCAAGGACTTTTAGCAATAAATTTGTTATTTCATATCCTAACTTTTGACACCAATAACGAACAAAAAAAAATTTACCAAAAACCAATTGAACATAAAATTGGTGTTGATTTGATAACCCGTAAATATATGTATGTATATCATTTAAACAAATAATATATATATTTTTTTTCTTTGCACAGAAATGTATTCTTTTATTTGTTTGTATTTATTTTTATTGCCAACTTTATTGCTTAAGCAATAATATGACTGGTTTTCAGCTTTCAGTTGTCAGTTTATATCGTATTTAACCCCATCTTTGGCATTAGAAGAATACAAAAACTCTCCAAAAAAAAAAAAATCCATAAAAACAACTAAGTGTGGAAAACGTAAAAGAATACAAATAAATAAAACCGAAACGCAAATCAAGTGAAGGAGTTGAAAACAATAAATTTGGTAAATTTTTATGTATTGAAGATAAGTTTGTATACGTTCGCTAACATATACAAACAAAACTCTGTGTATGTATTTAATTGTATAAGTGTGATATTTGTATAAATGTTCGAATTGTTCCAACTAATGTTAAAGATTACGATGATTATTGTCAGACTTTATCAAGACGATGATGATGACAATAAGAAAATGTCATAAACAAACGCAACCACTTGAAGGAGGATTTCAAGATGAGCGAAATAAAAAAGGGAAAAATGTCATACAGTGTGGGATAGAAGATGAGCAAAAACCAACATAAAAAAATAAACAAAAAATATTTTACCTAATTACATATGGACATAAGTATATACCAATTTGGATTATTGTTTATAATCTTAGATTTTTCTTTATTTAATTTTTTTTTAAAAATTATAACAAAAACGATTTTTAATATAGGTTGGGCCAAAAGTAACCATAAGTTTTAAAAATTTAATAACTTTTTTGTTTTTGTATTTTTTTTAATTTTAAGTTAAGTTCGTCAAAGGAACATTTGTAAAAAATTCTATCAAAATGTATTTAAAAATAAAGTATGGAAAATAATGTCATTTAAATGACCCCCGTTTTCAGTTTGGCAATTTTCCATGATATCATCTTCATTTGAATGTCTTTGTTAATAAGTAGAAATGTAGGCTCTGGGATTCTGAGATTTCTTTAACGCCATGATGTGGGCCATACTTCTTTGAAAATGAAGATAGAAGTACTGTAGCCGTAAATGTAGAGCAGTATAGATTTATGAATGAACATTTTTAATGTCCTGCTATTGAAAACATACCTGAGATGTTGTTTTTAGCAGGATTAAACCACTGCCCATAAAGTCCAAAATACAATGGCACTTTCAAGTAAAATTTTTGAAGAGCGAATAGTGTTTTTGGCCCACCCTGTATTAAAAAGAATAAGGAAAGATATTTGTTTTCCATCTGGCTAAACTAAAAGTCACTTGAATTACAGTAAAATTAATTTTTTGGTTTAAATAGTTTATTAAAAAGTAAACAACCATTCCCCTTGCTGTTTAATTGAAGTAAAAACTTACAGATATTATATAAAAGACCAGTACTTAGGTGTGTCAACTAAGAACCTGGTTATTAAAAATATATTATGGTTGAATCTTTCTTTAATAACCTGTAATGCCAAAATACAAATACATATATGTAAGAAGAACAAAGGACCAGTGGCCTAACCTAATTCTTGAGAAGACAAATTATCATCACATTATTGATTAGGGAAAAAAAATAATAGATGTGGTAAAACAATTTGAAAAGCTTATTAAAATATTGCTTTAAATTCTTAAAACTTATTTTATTTTTCCTTGATCTTTTAATTTAAAATCTTACACCATTAAAACGAATTTGTATTTAATTCTTAAACAACAAAAGATTTCTATATTTCTAATCATCACTGTTAATAAATACGCATAAAGAAAAAGGTTGCCAACAAAAACAAACGAAGTTGAGGAAATAAGTAGAATATGAATTTGTAAAAATGTTAATCAAATATAAAATGCTGAGTAGACAGATTTTTATTTGGTTACACTTAGCATAATTTTTTTGTTTCATTTTATTCTTATTTTTATAATTTCCTTTATCTGCCTCTTTTTTTTTCTTGCAATAAAATTGTAATATATTTTTTCCCAGCCTCTGTTTTTTTTTATTTAAATAAAAGAGGCCTGAGTTTGTATAAACGCGTGAAAGATTTTTTGCTGGGATATTAGAGCAAAAAGAAAAAAAGATTAAAAAAAAACTATTTTATTTGTTTTGTGTCATTTCATATTATGTTGCTTCTTAAAATTCCAAAAAAAAGAAAAAAAGGTTCTAAGATATTTTTTTGTATTTGACAGTTTTATAAACATATAGGTTGAGTTATCATTATTTTGCTTAATTTATATGCATGTATTTTCTTTAAAATATTAAACTGTCAGAAACACAATTTTATACTGATAGTCAGAGATACTCTTCTACTGATTAAAATATTTAATTAACTAAAATCGTATTTAAGCTGTCGTTTGCATACTAAAAAACACTTGTTTACGTTTGTTACTAAATATGTAAAAGTAAAAGTATCTAAAAAAATGTTTGTGTATGTATATGTGTGTGTATGTTTATATGTTATAAATGCCCTGAAATCTTTTCTGCCAGGTTTTGGTGTTTGTAACTGTTATCAACACAATGAAATGTTATTTTATTTCATTTGGAATCATTAAGAAAGTAATGAACAAAAACTCGAAACAATTGTCAAATATTTTTTTAACCCTTAAACTTTAAATATGAAGATAAAACACGTACATATGTTTATATTTCAATACATATTTTTTATAATTATGCTTCAAAAGATCTGAAAAAATGCAGTTGTAGAACTAATAAAATTGTTTATTCATTTATGTCTAAATTTTCATCCCCATTCTAAATACGATAATTTTGTTTTTTGTTGTTCCAAACCTAACCATTCGAAAAGCTTATGGGTTAAACATTTAAAATCACTTTCCAAGATGTATTACTAGCCATTTGTAGTAACGTACAAACAATTTAACACAGATCTTATACACAATGTTTATTTTTATTTGTATATGTACACGTACATTTAGCAACGTGTGAGTGGGGATTTCGCATATAAAATAGTACTTTTGTTATAAACATGTCTCGCATTTGTATTATTTTTGGAGCATGTTTTCTTAGATGTTAACAGAGATTTTCTATGTATACATACTTTGCCAGCAGTATTTGTGTAAAATAAATTATTTTCACTTTATTTTGTGGCATTTAGGTAAATGTACAAAACACTTAATTTAATGTAGGCTTAAGAAACACAATTACGTCTAACGTTTGTTTTGCTTTATATTGTTTGTGTGAAGAGGACTTTAATTCTTTAACCTTCATAAATTTTATATAATATTTTCAGGTATTTTTGTGTTTGTTTTTTTTTAGCCAGTGAACAATAGCCAAAAGGAATAAAATACTGTTATACCAGTCATTTTCAGAGTAACTTTTTTATAATTTGTTTTAGAATTTTAATGCCAGATAATAAAAGTGTGTTGTAAAAAATAAAGGTCGGTCCAAAATGTACAAAATAGAAAAAGATTTTTGTAACCTCTATCATAAGTAAAAGTGATACATGTAGGTTTGTCTCTTCATTTGTTATTTTTGGAATATTTATTATACCCTTCACACATGTGGTGAGGGTAAATATAGGTTTGTCATACCGTTTGTAATTTCTACAATATTCCTTTGCGACCCCATAAAGTATATATATTTTGAATCCTTATAGATGGGGAAGTTGATTTAGCCATGTCCGTCTATCCGTCTGTCCGTCTGACTGTCTGTTCGTCTATCAGTCTGTTAAAAGTTTTCTTCAAGTTTGTTCGAGTTGGTATTATCAAACTATTAAAAACACTCCTGAGATGTTTGCTACTGAAATCCAGTAAAATAACTAAATAACTGACCTACCTACGACTTTCTATATATATATATTTTTTTTACACAAACATTGGCCTAGAATCAGCAAAGATATGGGCGAAAAACCTTAATGGACTAAAATGATTATCATTAAAATATCAAGTTTTCTAAGACTTTAAATATCTTTCGGACATGTAAATACATAAGTACATACATAAGTATATACATATACACACACTAACATAAATACATAAATATACTTAGTGAGTATAGCGCTCTTACTTGTTTGTTATTCTTTTATGTTTAAATATTCTGGTTTGTTTAACTTAAATACGTTTATTTGGCAATGTCTGTATGTCTCTTCGGATGTCCTGTTAACTGACGAAAGCGACCGCCTTTATTTTCGAAAAAAAATCGTTTTAAAAAAAATTTAACTTAATGGTTTTTGTGTTTGCACGATATAAAATAAGTGCATTTAAGATAGCGCAAGGTGGTTAAGATAATGTTTTTATAAACTTTTTCCTAAATTTTCTAGATATTGTATATCTATCTATAGATTTTGTATATCTATCTACCAAACTGTTATAATCTTCGAAAAAATATTTATTTTTTCATAATCAACTATAGATTCCAAGCTGGTAAGCTTATCGCACACCCAGTTCAAAAGTGACACAACTCAAAATTTTTAATTGTTCAGAAATCGAAATAAACTGCTTTTGACGCAAATCAAGATAGTTTAAAACAAACACGTTGGACCATTGAATTGTAACTAAAACTATTTAGCACTTAGCGTAGGAATCTATTACCATTATATTTTCTGACACAACTAAAAATAAGTCACTTTTATGAATTGCAACTTTATGCCAATTGAAATATAAAGAAAGACAGAACTGTTTTTTAGCAACAGTTAACAACAAAAAAATACACTGATATTTTTCTTATAGATAAACAAGTGTATTGTGAATAGTATAAGCATATAAACTAGAAAAATAAAAATTTTGAGTTGTGTCACTTTTGAGCTGGGTGTGCGATATATTGAATTTCTGTAAAAAAGTTAGAAAATTAATTCTAAATTTTTGTAAAAAATTATCATAAAAAATCGTTCTCTTAAATTTGGTTTAAAAGATAAACAGCAGTTTATCTCTGCATTTTATCAAAAATCTCTAGAAGTGAAACACAAATAAAGATATGGGTTTGAGACGCAGTTGTTTACAAAAAATAGTCTAAAAATAAAACTTCAAAAACAAATACAAAAAATCACTTCAGTTGAGCCTTAACACTTTTATCATTCTAAAAACTGTGCCATTTTAAGCTATTTAGCAGCTAAATTTTGTATAAATATTAATAAATATAGGAAAAAAAATTAAATGAAGAGGTAATGAAAGTTGATGTTACATTGCAACTGCAAGTTATAATAGTTTATATCGCATTTTAGTTGCATTATAATTAATCTTAATTAAGCCATGGATTTTTGGAACCTGAATTTTTCTGGGCAGAAAAAGGCGGAGTTTTCATTTCCAAATTATTTTCTGTTTCATACCAAATTCATGTATTTGTTCGATAGTTAAAAATGTAAGGTGATTTTAATCTCTAGCCAAACACAATTTTTACAAATTAATAGAAAACTTATGAAAAAATCCGCTCCTTCATATACATACATACACGCTAGTAGGCACTAGTCATGGAACGCAAAAATCAGGGATATAAAAATACACGCCTTTATCAAATATCGCTTGAGAAGTCTTCTGGCAAAAATTGAGACCTTTAGACTGAAAATTGCTGAAACGTCCATTTCCATGTTTGTGCAAAATTGTGTGTCTAACGTATTTATATAAATCTTATATTTATATTCCAGTACTTTTGGAATCCTTTATGGTATGTTTTGTAAAGTTTAGGTCAAATAAATGGTATTCTTTTAACGACCAGAGCCACATATTTTCCGTGGACTGTTAGCCTGTTATGTATGCTAAACTAAAGCTTCAGTATGTTACAAATAAAAAATAAACTTGTTCTATTTTGTTAATGGTTGATGTAGTGACACACCAGCAATTTGCGGTTAAAGAAGCAGATAAGTTCTAAGGAAAACATTCCTTTAATTAAAGAAAAAAAATAACACTTTATTGTTGCTAATACCTTTTTTTAGTATGTAGTCTTATACTGCTAGAAATATACCACTTACAACTCAGTAAAACAAGAGCCTTTGTTACACATACATCTACATATACAAAAAGTATACCTATTGTTTTTTTGTGTCCTTTAAGCATATTTTATACAATTGTTTATTTATAACTATGTATCAGTGTGGGTGAATAAATGAGTATGTGTATGTGTGTGTTTGCGATTGTTTATATTTGTGTTGTAAATTAGCATTAGATCACGACTTTAGTTGTTTATGTGTTTTATGAAGCACAGATTCATTATACTTTGTTATTATTTATATAAAAGAGGGTGGTTGGGAAAGATACAGTTTTTTTATAGTCTGCTGACACTTCTCGTCGGTAGTAAATGTCAAAAAAAATGTAGAGTTTTTTTTAATTTCTTAAAAAAACTTATTTTTAAGCTAATCGGCCACGAAATTTTTTTTTAGAAACCGTAACATTTATATCGAAGTAAACGTAAACAATTAAATCTTATGCTTAAACTTACATAAGTTTGATTACTGGCATGTAAAGCACTATTTTAATATCGTTTGAACAGTTAAAATTTCATTTAAGTAATTATAAGATTGAACTCGTATGTTATTTTCAATAAAATTGTTTATAAACGTTTTTTTATATGTGCGTTTGTATGTGTAAGCAGTCTCGTCGCTTTTATCTCGAAATTATTACGAAACCTCTCCTACATTAATTTCCTTTTGGCCTGAACCAGTTAAGCATTTATTCATTGTCTTAATGTCTGTTAAGACAAAAAGCTAAAATTTATCAAAATTTATATTCATCTAATTGTACGAAAATGTGTTTTTTTTCCCTTTATACAACTGACTGTCTGTCCACCAGTTTGTTAACTGATTGCTGCTTTATTTATTTATAAGATTGTTGTCTTTGTCTTTGTTTTGGTTTTCATTTGTTTGCAGTGTTTATGCATATGTTTATTTGAAATAAAGCATGAAAAAGTCAGAAATCCAAATTTGAACGTTTTAATATGTTTATGTGTTGTATATATATGTATGTATGTATGTTTGTTAAATATTTCTTGTAATTCTTGGTAATTTATGTTTTATTTACCTCCTAAGTAATTTCCTGCAATATGCTACATTTTGATTTATATTCAACTGCCTTTGTACAAGCCGGAAATTATGTATTATTTTTATATTTTTGTATTTGCCATATTTCTTTTGTTGTTTCTGTTATTTCTCTGCACTTTCTTTTTGTTTTCTTTTCCATAGCATATTAAATCTGAAATCTTTATTTTCTTTAAGTAGAAAATCATGATTTCTTGCCTTATATTTCTACAAATGGATAACGTAATAACTTGGCCATAAATAAAAAAAAAAGAAATATGTATTTACGGGAAGGGTATGAAGCAAAATTGTAAAAAATAGCTTAAGTTTTAAGTGGCCTATAATAACTAGCATTTACTTCAGGATAATTGTGTTTGTAGCAATAAAATATAATGGACTTAATTTAATGGAAACTCTGTTCAGGAAAATATCCCAGGGCAAGGGTGAGCTACCCATAGCCCTACCAAGCATTTGGAAAGTTGTTGCAAAACACTATTATTATTTTGTTGATATCCTAAATTTTTTCCGCTCACTTGATAATTGTTAAGTTAAATAAATTTATTTAATAAATGACTTGCCGACAACTTGCTCAAACATGCAGTTTAAGTAAACACAATAAAACTATAAAGACCAAATAATGCGCTCTTATTTGTTTAATTTGTGTTAATTTGTCTGCGGCCCGCCAACAAATCTCAAAATTTCGATTGGTCCAATGATAAAAAAAAGGTTGCTCACCCCTATCCTAGAGGAAGTACTTAAAATATATATACATTGCGTATAAGTAATATTTTCTTATTTGTATCGAATATAACGTATACGTGCCTATTTGCAAAATAAATAACCAGAACCCATTACACTAGACAAATGGAAACTTAAGCTCATTTTCATTTTAGCCAAATTTAAGGTTCTTTAGAAAATCTAGCTTTGTATATACATATATATTAATGATAACGCAATAACGAGTTTTAACAAGATATTGATACTTGATTATAATATATTTACGATTTTCATGTCTTTAGCATTTGCTCCAATAACACCAAAATTTTATAGAGTGTTTCATTTAATTTAAAAGGATGTAGATAACTGCCACCTAAAACTTGATTATTGTATATTATAAACATCTATTTTTGCCAATTATTTAAAAGATCTAAAAACTAAAATTCTTACCGTTGGCTTCCTTTTTACCTGAAATTTCAATACGTCTATCCAGGACATCTGTACTATTAAAATTTTAATTTTTGGGCTTGAATCCTTTTAAAAAATTAAAATATATACAAATTGCCATAACATTTCCCATTTCAGCAGATTTTTATGGAAGAAATATTTTTTTATGATAAACATTTTTAATAGTTATGGAATACGATTTAACATTTAATAGGGCCAGTTAAGATACATAAAACATTTACTTATACATATTTAAAATATCTACAAGAATTAGTTTTTTTTTTTAAACTTATGTTAAATCCTTCGTTCAAGAAATCAAATTTTTCAACATTATTTGTTTTCTTTTATTTCTCAGTATTATGTTTTTTGGTTAAAGATTTGTCTTTATAATATAACAGTTATGTGACAGCTTTACTAATTTTCCACAACAATTTGTTATATTTTATGAGTATCAGACTAAAAGTATGAAATTTTGCTATTTATATTTTGCTCTTTATTATTTCTTATTATAAAAAAAAAACTCAAGTTTAAACTTGTAGTGAAGCGTACATTAACCAAGAAAAGAGCAAAGAAAAGATTTTAAATACATACCTAATTATAGAGCAGCTTATTATATTGTGAAACGCCATTTTGTATACGTATTTTTTTAGGATTATATAAACTTTTTTTTTCATTTTCTTTTAAAAAATTTAATAACATTAATAAATGAGTTAGCTTTAGAGTTAAGAAGAAATTAAGAATTTTCGTGGAAGTTTTCTTAAATTTTACTTTTAGAAAAAAAAATGTATTATGAAGATAAAAAGACAAGCTTTTGAAGGAACGTTTTTAGCATGAACATACCTCCGGATTTCTATATGATTAACTACATATTTAATGAACACACTTTTAAGATACGAAAGCTGACAGGCTTAATGAATGTAAATTATCACAAAAAACGCTTAAATGCTTTAGTATGTTTTGGTTAATGATAGTGATTAATAACAGACTAATATATGTTAACCAAAAATGTTTCCTGTAAAACTAAAAATTTTGTATAAAACTCGCGCTTGATTTTACAAACTCAAAACTAAAAACCCATTTATTTTTGTGATGACATAATTGTTTTTTGGAATGGTGGTAGATTTTGTTTCTTATACCCTTGACAGATATAGGGTTTGTGTACTATATTAGCATGGTATACTACAT